>LR812528.1:16734829-16839829 GCA_903798195.1 Danio kyathit
TATATATATATATATATATATATATATATATATATATATATATATATATATATATATATATATATATATATATATATATATATATATATATATATATATATATATATATATATATATATATATATATATATATCTCCCATATACAGCTATTTAAACTACTACACTACGGACAATTTAGAATACCCAATTCACCTGTACTGCATGTCTTTGGACTTGTGGGGGAAACCGGAGCACCCGGAGGAAACCCACGCAAACGCGGGGAGAACATGCAAAATCTACACAGAAATGCCAACTGACCCAGCCGAGGCTCGAACCAGCGACCTTCTTGCTGTGAGGCGACAGCACTACCTACTGCGCCACTGCCTCGCCATTGCTAATACAATTAAACATATATATTTTACATTTTATTAGTTGGAAAATATATGTAAACAGCCAAGAACATGGAGTGATCGTCAAACACAATTTCTAGTAGCATCAACAGATAATTCACTAGAATTAATCTTAGCCTGGTGGCTACAAAAAAAAAAAAAAAATCATAGTAAGTTAATATTTCTTAATTTAGCCTACTTGCATGCAACCGAGTCAGGGCTAAATTCAGCTGGGAGAGTTTGAATATTCCAGCTTAATCTCTTATCCTGCTTTTGTGCAATGTCCCTAAGATTTGTGAAACCTCACCTGTTTTGTCCACTTCTGGTAGGAAGCGCAAAAACACAGGCCGGGCATAGGGCGGCAGGGCCTTCTCCAGGTCCCTGCTAAACTTGGCCAGGTCGGTGTTGTTGTCCGGGTCTGCTATGGCTGCCATCCCTGCCTTTCCTTCAGCACCTGAGGACAAACATCCATAAGCATCACACAAAGGCAAACTTGGCTAATAACCTAAACCTCAACTGCATAAGGAAAGCCTATAGGCATGAAGAACCCTGAGCCACTGTGGACTAAAATAACCTGAGTAAGGAGATCATTGCCTGGTCAGGTCATGTGTCACTGGTACAAGGACAGAGATCTGTGAACTAAGGCAGATGGGGAGTATCGTCAACAGTCTATGGTCTGTTTTTATGACACATTGTACAACTATAGATTCTTTGGTACTGACACACATTAAACTAAACATTAAAGGGAACCTACTATGCCACTAATTACAAGATGTAAAATAGGTTTCTGATGCCCCTAAAGTGTGGATGTGAAATTTCAGCTCAAATTAGCCCACACATATTTTTTATATCTCTTTGAAACAACCCCTTTTAGGCTTTGATCCAAATTGTGTCATTTTGGGCACAGTCGCTTTAAATTCAAACGAGTTTGTGCACTTTTTAAGAGTAGGCGGAGCTACAAATGCATATGCATCAGCATAGTGGCAGATTCAAACCAGGACTAACGTTATCTCAGTGAAAAACTCAAACAAAAAAGTGACCCAGAAGAAGGTAGTCTAGGGAGACTACAATGTTCATTTGTGCATCATAAAACGGCACATTAAAGCCGCGGTCACACAGCACTTTTTGCCCCTTTAACTTCCATTCATACAAATGCAGATGACCTGGAAACGCAAGCTCGTGCAAAAAGTTTTACAGTTCGCTGCGCTGTAAAATTCAAACTTGGTGAACTCTGACTTGCGAAATCACATCAAGTAACTGTGTGAGCACAATCGAATATCAAAACATGACCTCTCTGTACAGAAATTAACCAATCGCTCTCTTTTTTTAATGTCTAATCATCTTGTTTAATCCCGCCTTCTTTCCGCAGTGACAAAGAACAGAATTTTGCATGCTCAAACTCTTGTGTCACCCTGGCATTATAATTCCTCTTAGTCGCTGACAGTATCTTCAGCAGGTACGGTGTGAAACTCTGGTGGACAGCTGCTTTTCACTCAGGGCTGTTTATGCTAATGAGGGAAAGATAGTCACTAATGGGCGGGGCTTTTCCACTCTGATGACACGTACAAAGGGAGAATGTCAGTCAAAGTGTTTCTGCAGACTGTTTTAATCGAGTGTAATTATAAAAAAAAGAAGTAAATAATGTTTACCATTATAGGCTGGCTATATTCACACAGTTGCCACACAACTGTTTAAACTCCTTATAAAAGTGATTTTTGCATAATAGGTCCCATTTAAGTAATACCAGATGAAGGCCCTGTGCACATGGAGAAGTGTTCAGCAGTATTTTTCGAAATTTGGAAAGCAAATGCATTTCGTTTAGATGGATGCGGCATTTTGGCAGTGTGATGCGGCTATTTATTTTAAACCCTGTGCCAGGATGGAAACACTAGTGTGTCATCAGCCCATGTCTCGACCCTAGTCGGACACTGCTACGACAGCAACAACACACTACCTACAGTGCTCAGCATCAATGAGTACACCCCATTATGAAAATGTACATTTTTATCCATTTCTCAATGAATATAGGTAATGTATAGGTGCATTTAAACAAAACAGATTTATTAAACAGATATATTTATTAAAATAATATTTTAGTCACCAAACATATTTAGAAACTGAAAGATAATACAATTAAATTCAAGCAAAATATTGCAAAAAAAAAAAAAAAAAACTACAACCTAAAAAATGTCAACTAAATCTTCTCATTTTTTAAATTTGTATTTAATATTTTTCTATTACATATACATTTGGGTGTACTAGTTTTTGGACCATTATCATAAGTTATTTTGTTAGATAAGCTCCAGATTTGGCTTTAGTAATGACTAATCTAATGCACAGTTGAAGTCAGAATTTTTACCTCCCCTTTGAATTTTTTTTCTTTTTTAAATATTTCCCAAATGATGTTTAACAGATCAAGGAAATTTTCACAGTATGTCTGATCATATTTTTTCTTCTGGGGAAAGTCTTTTTTTGTTTTATTTCGGCTAGAATAAAAGCAGTTTTTAATTTTTTAATAACCATTTTAAGGTCAAAATTATTAGCCCCTTTAGGCTATATTTTTTCCCGATAGTCTACAGAACAAACCATCATTATACAATAACTTGCCTAATTACCCTAACCTGCCTAGTTAGCCTAATTAACCTAGTTAAGCCTTTAAATGTCACTTTAAGCTGTATAGAAGTGTCTTGAAAAATATCTAGTCAAATATTATTTACTGTCATCATGGCAAAGATAAAATTAATCAGTTATTAGAGATGAGTTATTAAAACTATTATGTGTGTAGAAATGTGTTGAAAAAAATCTCTGTTAAACAGAAATGGGGTAAAAAAAATAATCAGGGGGGCTAATAATTAAGGGGGGCTAATACTGTAAATCTCACTTCAACAGTATATACACAAATATAATATTGTATAGCTTCCTATTAAAAATATGAATTTAAAAGATAGATTTGTGAGGGGTGTGCTTATGCTGTGCACTGTAAGTTTGTTTGTGCCATAGAAGATACTGAGCTTAACAGCTTTATTAAAAAGCATTCCCCATGTTCGTCTTGTGTTGTTTGTACTTATTGTGCAATATTCTCTTCTTTTTGTCCATCTCTGTGGGAGAATTACAGCTCCACATACTGGTCTGGCATGTAAAAAGATTGAAAAAGGAAATATATTTGCCAATTTTCCTGAATCTCTTTTATATTCCAAAGATTTGATCAGTTTCTTGTCAGCTTTTTCATTTCATTTTGTGTGTGTGTGTGTGTTTATGCTTACATCAAGTGTAAGAAAACCCTGATGATTTCAAAATCTCATGAAAACTGTTTTCTTGAGATGCTAGTTTATCGATTTGCATGTAGACCCTTAAATATTTTAATATATACAGTACACATACACATTTATATGTTGTAGACCCGCAATTCTGCTGATGACATTGTTTTGAAGGGGATTGTATTTTTCTTTTGGATGTCTCAAATGGACCAAGCTATATTCAGCACTCTGCTGCCATTCCTTTATAGATCTAGTGTAAGCAAAACCAGAGCCAGGCCAGGAGGAGACTTTGTTTGGCTCTGCATTCCCAGAATCCTTTAGGAGCTACTGCAGTCAGCTTTGTTGCAATTAATTATCTTCCCCACACACTGGCTGGACATCCCTATGATCCATAAGACTTACAACTTGAAGGAATAGATCTCAGCAAAAACATGGTCTAATATAAGACTCTAAAAAACATAATTTCAACTTCAAATTTCCATGAGGAATGTTTTCTGGAATAACACAAAATTCCTGACTGTATTTATACTGAATTACTAGACTTTGCACAATTTTGCTTAACAATGGTAAACAATAATACAATATCACGTTTATTCTAGCAGATTCTTGAGTAATTGTAATGTTACCCCAAAACAAAAGAGAGCAGAGTAATTTTATTTAGCAAGACACAGTTCAAATTATAAGATGCATTCTTAATCACAAAATCGTGCAGGCACTACATTTGAATTTAACTTATTTCACAACCGTAGTTTTCGAAGTACATTCGAAATAGCTTTAATATAAGGACTACAAATGGAATCCAGATGTACTACATCTGCCTTTTATCATGATCACATGACCAACCCACATTAATTGAGTCACTCCTCTCTAGGGCTGTGTGATTAATCAGAATCGAATCGCAAACGTAATTTGAAACGTCGCAATTAGTTAAATCGCTGCGATATGAAATATATATGTATTATTTAATTTCCCCCTCCCAGAGCAATTGCGTGACTGCCGTCTGTGTGTGACAGTCTTACTAACCAATTGAGTGAGCACATTTTCATTCTGCCCAATCAAAGTTGCGCAACCGAACTATGCGGAACTCCCACAATAAAAAAAAAGAACAAACAGGAAAGTGCGGACAAGTGGGACAATGGTGTCTGCTGCTTCAGAAGCATTAATAGACTAATTAATAACAAAGAGAAAGAGCATTGGAAATATGGGAATATTTTGGTTTCAAAGTCACAGACACCAAATAAAAACAGGTCATTTTTAAGAGCTGTCACAGAATTGTTGCCACGGTTTACAAATTATTGAGCTGAAGCTTGACTACAAAATTAAATCGCAAATCAAATCTCAAAATTGCAATTAGATATTTTCCCCAAATTGCACAGTCCTACTCCTCTCGCATTCATAAATTCTCTCCTGTGGCCTCATTCAATACACTGTAAAATCCAACTAGGGATGCAACGATTATAGCATTTGGTTGTACGATTATAGTCTGAGAAATAATCACGGTTTCACGGTTATCACGATTATTATGCATTTATTAATTTCAAAACACGACTAGTTTAGAAAGTCACATGAAAACTCTTTATATTTTTAAGTGTTGTTTATTGCTGCTCAGCAACCAAATAATACAGCACATATTAATATTAAAAACAAACAATAGTCCAATGTTTCTCTTTGTGCTTAAAAATAAGTAACATTTTTGACATTTAAACATAATTTTTACGCTGTAAATAAATAAAAAGGAGAATAAAAAAATTGTATTTGTCTAATGCAAGGCTCATAAATAACTTTTTTACTTGGTAGCACTAGTGCTCCCAACGTCAAACATTTAGGAGCACCAGAAAAAATTTAGGAGCACCCACCAAAAATGAATGAGCACCACTGCTTATTGTATATCAACAGATTTATTGTATTTGAAAACAACATCAATCAGGACTAACAAAAAACAGAAACTAATTCTATTATGACTTATTGATATTTGTGCAATAATTCCAAAATTAATGTTTAATATTTATAAAATATTACTGATGACTAAGATGACAATAATACTAACAATGTAGTACATTTCTCATTCTCATGCTGCCTTGAATGTGCTTAAATGTGAGTTATCTGCTATAAAAAGTCCAACTGTTACATTGACAAATAAATGTTTTGCGTCAAGCAAAAATGAAGCATTGCAGTAAGAAATATACATTTTGCACTATTGTTTTTATACGTATATACTATACCAAAGTCCCTATACTATAGTCTTTGACTATACTGTGTTAGATTTTACATTTAGCGTCCATTTGCGCTGAACACGCAGTGAATGCAACGCGTGGAGATTCGGGCCATTAAACAGCTGATCCACTCCGAGTTTTCCAGCACTCTCCAAAATCACTCGATTGATCTCGGCTGCGGAATTAACATTCTCTCGGATTAACATGCTCTCATCGCGCCATTATTTGTAACTTTAAAGGTGTTTGCAAACCTGTGTACTTTTTATTGCTTCTTCTCCAAACTTCAGCCGTTTGCAGTTCTCACAGTCACACATCTCCCTGTCATCTCAACTAGGTGCGGCTGAAAAGCGTGAGCACGTTGTGTCGCGTGCGCGTCCCTCCATTAGAAATAACCAATTTACACCAGCTTGCCTTAGTTAATAACCTTATTCATAGTTAATCCAGTGTGCGTGGTTGTTAGTCTCTGTGTACAAACTAGCGCACAGTTGGCATACCTTTGTTTAGTTGCTGCAGTTTAGTTCTGTGCAGAAATGCGGTGTTGAGAAGCCTTTACGATTAATTAACCGTGACAAATTAAAGCGCGGTTAATAGTGAAACCGGTTAATCGTTGCATCCCTAAATCCAACAGCCTCCTTTATCAAGTGAAATGAGTGTAGTTAACTCAAAATTTACTGAAAGGTAATTTTACTAATTTGAAAAGAGTTTTGAACTCTGTGTTGAAGGTAACGAGTTAATTAAATACCTCATTACTCCAACTTAAATGGAATAAATTCATAGTACTCATATAGATTATTTTTTTTTAACTCAAATGGTTTGTTGCAATCAGTTTCCTCAAAGGGTTTGAGTTGCCTTAACTTATTGAGTTTTACAGTACTCAGTTGGTTTGAGTTCTCTTCATTTATAGGATTTTACTGTGCTCAAATTGCTTCGTTTACTCAAATGGATTAAGTTCAAGGTACTCCTTAGGATTAGTTTTTAAAGTTAAATGGTTTGTTGCAAACGGTTTCCTTAAATGGTTTGAGTTACCTTGACTTTTTGGGTTTTACAGTGTAGTAAAGGGTCTTTTGGATGCGCACTTTAGAACCTCCCTTTCTACTTCTCGTATTTCTCACATACTATATTTTATGAAAGTATGCAACTACTGTATACTTTAGTTTTATGCATATGCTATGATACAAGTACAGTACCTAATGCAGTATATCAGCGCAGTACAAGTGTACAAAAGTTTCTTTTGTTAAATACTATGACAAAAAAAAGCTTGTCAACAACATTTTTTCTAGGCATGCACCAATTTTGTCAAAGTAAAAATAGTTCAAAACAAAATAGTCAAAATATCACAGACTGCTGTACAAGCTGTGCCAGATGCTATTAGCCAAAATCCCCCAATCAAAGCCTTTCTGTTAAAAGGACATATTAACTTCACAAGCGTTTCAACCATGTGTATGCTCTCTTAAAAGAGGCCCAAGCGCAGACACTTGAAAAAAATGTATCTTACTTGTGCATATATTTCTAGCAGCTGTGTTGATGCACACAATTAAATAGAGTTACTTTAAACCAATGATCTCAAACTCAATTCCTGGAGGGCCGCAGCTCTGCACAGTTTAGCTCCAACCACCTCCAACTCACACCTGCTTAATAGTCTCTAGTAGTTCTTAGTGGTGTAACGGATCACAAATCTGCATTTCGGATCAAACTACGGTTTTTTAGTCACGGATCGGACCATTTTTCGGATCAGCAAAAAAGTGAGGAGACAAATGTCATTTGCTTTTCATTTATATAAAAATATTACTGCAAAAAACATTGCTTTTAACAAACAGAACGTAGAACCTGCAATGCTAATAAAAATAACAATCAAGAAAGAACCAGCTGAAGAAATAAAAGTATTAAATATGAAATAACAGATGTACAACAGATCATATTTATCTTTAATTAATGACTCAACAATTCACACATAAAACTTCATATTTTATTTTACTGTATGTGTATTATCTTTGAAAACCTATTCAGTGACATAATTTTGATGGTTGTTTTTCGCCATCTGTTGGTTACACAATGTAATTGCTTTCACCACCGTCAAAAATTCACCAGCGTCATGTTTCATTAAACGGTGATTTTAATCTTATATATAATCTATACAATATCTGAACTATAAACTGTTCTCCCAGCACTTATGTGTTATTTAATTGTTTGTAACTCACTGAAAAAGTGTAAAAACTGAATCTCTCTCGATGCAGATTTGAATGCAGCGCTGTGAAGGATTAACAAACATGTGCAAATCATTATCATTTATCGTTCATGTTGCGCGGGTTTGAACTGAGATCACGATCTTTTAATGTTTAATTGTGCAGCTTTACACTGATGCAGGCTAAACAAGCAGTGACAGAAAACACATTAAATTAATAGCCTAAAAAAGCATTTAGGCAGGTCCCACCACAACTTTTCCCGTCATCATTATATCTTACAGGGAAGCCAAAATGCTTTAATGCACGCGATTTGAACGACGCGGGAGGCGATCTCTCTGCAATGTTTATAAATGTTGGATTAGCCTACAAATTCAAAATAAATGATTAATCCGCGGGTCATGTGCGTTCCGAACTGTGAGTTGTGATCCGTACGGATCACGGATCAACAGTGATCCATTTCACCCCTAGTAGTCCTGATTAGTTGGATCAGCTGTGTTTGATTGGAATTGGAGCAAAACTGTGCAGAGCTGCGGCCCTCCAGGAATCGAGTTTGAGACCTATGCTTTAAAAGGTTGTGTATTTGACTGTGTATCTTAAAAAAATGAAAAACACTTGGGTTTATTAAAAGCTAAATTATTCAAAACTAAACTTTTTTATGTTATATAGTCCTCAATGTACAAATGGAAGGTATCAGCTCAACTTAAAAGTTTGCTGCACAATAATCACACACTTAAAGTCTGCGTGAACCGGAAGTTTCTGAGACTTTTATTTCATTACTTCCAACTGAAATGGAATATTGAGTAGGGTGCAAAGCTTTCTTTTGCGTATCATTCACTCTTAGCAAACTAACACTAAGAGAGGGTATTAAGCTCAGACATTCATTGACGATTACCAAAACAAACTTTTTTTTCAGTGTATTAACTTGCACCGATTAATTATTCACCTTAAAAAAAAAAACAATGGGAGCTAACAAAATAAACATTATACATTTGGATTTCAGGCAGACATTAAAACTTTTTTATACAGGATTAAATGTCACTGATGAGAAGACAAACAGCGAAAATAAACACAGAAAAGAGAGAAGAAAAAAACAGAGATTACCTGGCACCTCCACTCCGTACACCACCACATCTTTCATGTCCAGCAGTCGGCTCAGTGTTCCCTCTACCTCAGTAGTGGAAACGTTTTCTCCTTTCCAGCGAAATGTGTCTCCTGTGCGATCTCGGAAATACATGTAACCGAAGTCGTCCATCACCAGCACGTCCCCTGAGAGAGGAGAGAGAGAGAGAGAGAGAGAGTTTTTAAAATGTATTGCCATATCAGCTTCTCTGGCTATTTCATGGCAAAACAAGATCAAATTTACAACATTTTATAAATATTACTTTTCTATAATAATCATAAAAAATGCTAACAATATAAAGACATCAACAGCAAGGAATAATACATAAGATAAAGTACATAAATAACAATAATACCTAAGATAAAAAAAATTAAAAACAGTTTAAGGTTTCCCCTGATAGAAAAAACAAACAACATCTATCGTCTGGCTGAGTGCAGCAAGTAAGCGGTTTTTGTAGAGTATAGATAATACCTGACAGATAGGCGCTGTCTCCCTTTTTAAAGACATCTTGGGCAATCTTCTTACTAGTGGCTGTCTGATTGACGTAGCCATCAAATCGCCTGAGGGGGTCGTTCTGAATGATTCGACCCACCAGCTGACCAGGCTCTCCTGAAAACCCAAGTAAAGAAATTAATGTTAAATGAGATCTTAAGCAGCATGTAATAGTGTCAGCTGATGTGATATAAGGCATCATTATTGTTATCAGTGATAACATTGCTGATATTATTAGAAGATTTGTGTGTTTGCATTCAAAATGACTTTTATTTTGACATCACTAAAAATGCCTAAAAACAGGAGTCTTCTTTAGGTAAAGGTTTTTGATTAACAGTTCTGCCTCGTAAATGATGAAATGATCTATTTACTGCATGTAAAAATTGCATATTTTCTCAAACTTATTTGACAAAATATGAATCCCAGCTGGTAAGTTGGTTACCATGTCTTTTTAACAATTTATTATTTCTAAAAATGCCTAGAATTTGATTAATACATTGCCATCTATGGCGCAGTGGGTAGCACAATCGCCTCACAGCAAGAAGGTCGCTCGTTCAAGCCCCGGCTGGGTCAGTTGGCATTTCTCTGTGGAGTTTGCATGTTCTCCCCATGTTCGCATGGGTTTCCTTCGGGTGCTCCGGTTTCCCCCACAAGTCCAAAGACATGTGGTACAGGTAAATTGAATAAGCTAAATTGGCCGTAGTGTGTGAATGAGTGTGTACGGGTGTTTCCCAGTGTTGGGTTGCGTCTGGAAGGGCATCCGCTGCAAAAAAATATGCGGGATAAGTTGGCGGTTCGTTTCGCTGTGGCGACCCCTGAATAATAAAGTGACTAAACCGAAAAGAAAATTAATGGAAGAATGAACATTGTCATCTAACATTTTTTTCCTTTTATGCAAATGAGTTCATGTTTCTTTCGCAATTCTGCAATTTCAAAAATATTTCTGAAATTATTTAGCAAATATGTTAATTCCATTTAAATCTCATCGCTCTGTGTATTAATCCATGTGTTATTAAATGATAATACACCTTTATATTAGGCATCATGCTAAGATATCGACACTTGCCAACAAAAAAAGCAGCTATGCAGAAAGTCAAGGTGTTAATATTAATAATATTTTAATATGTTTTTGTCTTGAGCTTCATGGTAATAAAGATAAGATTTTAAATCAATACAAGCAAATCAAACAGTAAAGACTGACTTTACAGCTAGGGACAAATAAAGAGGCCGCCTAAAGTTATTTGAAGAGTTTAGATGCAAAAAGTGTCATCTGAAATTTTCTTCTAAAATTAGTATTTTTCTCAGCCTCCAATATTTTTTGTGCAGCTATTTCACTTTAAAGGCAATGCAAGGAACCTATTTTTTGCCATAAAAGTGAATTTCCTGAACATGCACAAAAATGCCCATTTTGGAAAAACATTTCAGATGGCATTTAGAGGTTTTTGCATCTGAACTCTTCATTTTCTCTTTGTATTTTCCCATCTATAAAATTATCTATATAACTCTTAAAGCAGCTATAAATAAGACTTTACAGGTATTATTTTTTTCTAATGTCTATACAGCTTTAATCAATAAATAAATATAAAACAAATGTGACATTACCAGACTTTCAGATTTATAAAAACTGATTTTTATGTAAACACCTGTTTTATCAATATGAAATGATGCTCAAGAATGCCTTTCTTCCTTCTTTTATGACACTTAATATATTCTAAAATATAATAAAATATCATATAAATATAATAAATCAAAAATATTGTTTCCATTTTTTGACCATTTATAACAAATCAAGCATTTTTGATCTGCTACTTTAAAATCATAAAATCTTCTGTGAGTGTACTCCATGTATCTTTTTGTGAGGTTATTATTTATTCGGACAAGATATAAGTATTTTTACAAGTGTTTAAGTATGTACTGTACCTGGACCGCATGGGATACAGACTCCATCAGGTCCTCTGATGAGCTCCATGGTTTCCTCATCCACTTTGACCAAGCGGATGGGGTAGACATAGGGCAGGATCCGGCTATTGAATCCACAGGCACCCGTCTGAAATCAAAACATCATGTGTTCCCATTAAAATCGCCTCAGAATTGCAAAACTACTATAAACACTGTATCAAGCAATTACTTATTAAATTACCTAAAAAGAGTCCCAGTTGTAGTTGAAGACCAACCTATACATTTTTTTCAAATATTTCTCAAGTGCTGCTTAATGGAGAGAAAATTTGTTTATAAGATCTTTTTAAACAATAGTTTAACCACTAACTTCTGTTGTCTTTGCCATGATGTCGGTACATAATAGCGGTTTTATAAGATACCAGTATTGCCATTTAAAGTCCTTACTAGGTTAATTAGGTTAACTAAGTTCATTAGGTTAACTAAGCAAGTCATTGGACAACAGTGATTTGTTCTGTAGCCAATCAGGGAAAAATTATCTTAGGAGGGCTACATGTAATAATACTGACCTTAATTTTTTTAAATATATCTTTTTAATTCCATTTAAATATATTATTAAACATTTAAAATAATTTTATACCAATCGAAAAAAAATTTTCTCCAGAAAAAAAAAATTTGTTTGAAAAATATTCTTGCCATTAAACATCATATGTGAAAAAGAGCTAATAAATTAATTTTAACTGCAAATGCAAACTCACGTGAGCTGAAATTTCTTTAAAAAAAAAACTTCCAAAGCTCTTAGCTGAGCCAGTTGATTGCTTCCAAATTTTCATTGCCAATTTCAGCCAATTGTATTCTTTTGTTTTGGGTGAATTTCGAAATTCCACAACCAGCTCCAACCATATCCTGCTCGCATTGACTTTTGATAACAACATTTTAAAATAGGGTTAAACAATTTGGATAAGCACAATATTGTGTCATTTTGACAAAAAAATTCTGACTTCCTAGTTTTTCGCGATTCCACGATCGCGAACAAAGTCACACATTTTTACGATCCTGCTAAATTCATAATTTAAACACAAAATAATCGCAAAAAATATAAATAATCTCATACAACATCAAATTCCAAACCATATAATCAAATTAGATTTATTTCAGTTTGCAATTAATTGTTTTACATGACTTATAGATGTGATGTATTTGAGTGCCTCTCGGAAAACGACATCTCATCTGCACCCTCCCAATCACTACATTACATAGAATGGGAGGGTGGGGGGTTTTCAGCCTGATCAGTAAGCAGACACTGATGAAGTGCAAGTGATTTACATGTGAAGTCAAAGCAAAGATGGAATTAGACATCCTGTGGCACGAATTAGGTATTTTGTGTGTTTGACGTGCTTCAGACTGCAAAAGAAAGTGTGAGCAAACATCTAACAAACGGAGCAATGAAACAAACAGATGGAGATTGGTTCACGGATGACGGGAGCTGGACTTGAATTGAAGGACATTATTTGTGCTTTACATGTATGGCTGGTATTACGATGTGTGTCAAATTGATAAATATTTTCGTTTAACTCTTTTCCTGTGGTTGACAAGACAAAACCCTTCCCTGCCACTGACGAGTTTTACGGCCATCCGTTTTTTAGGTGTATTACAGTAGAAGAAGCCCTAATGCAGGGATCACCAAACTTGTTCCTGGAGGTCCGGTGTCCTGCAGATTTAGCTCCAACCCTAATCAAACACACCTGAACAAGCTAATCAAGCTCTTACTAGGTATACTTGAAACACCCAGGCAGGTGTGTTGAGGCAAGTTGGAGCTAAACCCTGCAGGGCACCGGACCTCCAGGAACGAGATTGGTGACCCCTGCCCTAATGCATGTCCTGAATGAGGTACATGATGTGAAATGCTCCGGGGAGTGAAATCTGAGAGAAAGTAAGATTGTGAATAAAAATAAGAGTTATACAAACTTCCTTTGGTTTAATAAATAAAGCAGCTTTATTTTTATGATTTGTGTCATTGTCATTGTGTCAGATTGCACATTTAACAAAGTAGGCAACCTAATATGGTAAATAAAATATATATATAATTTTTTATATTATATCGCAAAATTGTCCGCAAATTTCTGGGAATTATCGCCACAAAATCTGCAATTTTTATTGCAAAATAATTAAAAAATATTGTGAAAAACTAGGGGGTCTGAAAAATACAAGAGTCAATTCACTTCCAGGTTTGCATTCATGTCTATGTCAGCTACGTTATGTTGTGGGTTACCGGTAATAACGTTGTACAGTTAATAATGTTCTGTTTTGCTTCATAAGACCAGAGTGTATCATCAGTAGACACATGTATTCATTTGGTTTAGCCTATACATTTTTTGACTCTCAATGTTTTGCTGTCTTGCGTTATATGAAATCACCAAGGACCACGGTTTCAGCTGAAAATCTTATTTATGCTCTATTAAAAAAGGGTCACACTTTTTTTTGATGGTTCGTTTGTTGAATTTAAGTTACATTGCATCTACATGCCAACTAATTCTCATTAGATTATAAGTAGACGGTTGGGGTTAGGGTTAGTGCAAGCTGACATGTACTTGCAAAGTTTCTTATAGTCAGTTAAATGTCTGTTGAAGGAGCATTATGAACAGATATTAAGCAGACAGTCTACTAATACTCAAATGGACCATCAAAATAAAGTGTTACAAAAAAAGAAACGTTGTCTATATTGCCTGTGGATGTGTATTAACCTGAAATTGTCATTTTTGGTTAAACTATCCCTTTAAATATTCCATAAGCACACATGCTAGTATATGATGGCCTCATAAAGTTTATGATAATGCACAAAAAGCTACAACCCCCTAAAAGTGCATCTATCCATTTCCACATGCATTATCCAGTGTTGTAATGATTTACAAGAGTGCTGCTCATAAAGATTGTGTACAGACACTCAGTCTAAAGTGTGTTTTTGTATGGACAGACCTTGTTGTCGAAGTTGCCCAGGCTACAGTTGCACTCGGTGGCGCCGTAAAACTCAGCGATCTGTGGTACATTGAATCGGTTGGTGAATTCCTCCCAGATGGACTGGCGGAGGCCGTTCCCGAGTGCCATGCGCACTTTGTGCTTGTGCTCCGTGTCCTTTTTGGGCTGGTTCAGCAGATAGCGGCAGATTTCACCAATGTACTGCACAATCTGAGATGTAAGATAAAATATAAGCTCAATTTACATCCAAGGTAACTTTAATTTGCAGTCGACACAACTGCAGCATTAAATTTGAGGTCTGGAGTGTGTTTACCGAATGTACTCAACACTGATTTTGATTCTGTTGGTTATATAAAACTGAAAAAATAATCACATTAGTATTCATCTATGAAAGATGATCCCAATACGCTAGTTTCCCATAACTTGTGTTATGACTGTGTTATAAGTATAAACAAAACAGAAATGCCTACTGACCCAGCCGGGGCTCGAATCAGCAACCTTTTTGCTGTGAGGCGATCGTGCTACCCACTGCGCCACAGCGATGCCCATTATACAACTTAATTCACTTAATTAAATCACTTTAATTAATTTTATGCAACCGAACTGAAAACTTTTTAACAACATTTTCACCCACTCAAATGCCAAATCAAACTCTGAAATAAATTCTCCATTATTCCACATGAATATATACATCCTTTACTCACAGTGCAGTTGTATTTGATACAGTCGTCCCAGAACTTTGAAGCACTGAACTTCTTCCTGATTACCACAGTCATTCCATGGATCAAACCCTGTCCAATTCCCACTATGTTTCCTGATGGACACAGACAACACACCTACTGATTACTTCCATGATGTAAAGATAAAGAAAATACAATAAAAAGATGAAATAACTAGCCTTTCTATTTAAACTGCATGAAAAACATGCAAGCATATTAACAAACCACAAAGCTGTCACACGGGAAATGGCCTGAAATGAACTCTGTGACAGGAAATGCGCACACATCATGAAGGTTTTGATCAGCCTGTGTTCAGTCACGTACCTGCGGAGTGGTAAAGCGGTAAACAGTCATAAAGCACATCCTCAGGCTTCATCCTAAAACCATAGTAGACCAAGGCAGCCATGCGGTAATACCTGAGGAAAGAACCAAGAAGAGAGCAGGTAAAAAAAAAAAAAAGAAAACACAGTAAGGAAATGAGTATGGAACTGTCACACACTTACCGACTGTGTACAACTATAGCAGCTTTTGGCATTCCAGTGGTTCCGGATGTGTAGATGTAAAACAGACGATCTGTTGCAAAAAAAAAAGAGAACACAATATATATTTAATTGTGTATCCTGATGGATTTTTTTGTCTTTTTTGTGATCAGTTTTGTGATGTTATTGCAAAATGTATGAGTTATCTTTGATTCTGAGCTTTGTCTAGAAAAACAAATTAGCTCAGTGGTTAAGAATAGTTACTATCAGCTGAGGATCATCTCCAGACTTAAATTTATACTTTCCTTTCAAGAACTGGAAAAAGTCATGCATTTTTTTTAATCACATCTCGCCTAGACTATTGTAATTCCTTATATATTGGTCTCCCTTAATCTTTATTGGCACGGTTGCAGTTGGTTCAAAATGCGGCAGCTAGACTTTTAACAGGCACCAAAAAACATGCTCATATTTCATCAGTTTTAGCATCCCTTCATTGGCTTCCTGTTAATTTTAGAATTCAGTTCAAGATTTTACTTGTTTTTAAAGCACTGAATGGGCAAGCACCTTCTTATATTTTTGATCTTATTAACTTTCATTCAACTCCTCTGTCCCTTAGGTCGTCAAATAAATTTTTACTACAAATTCCTTGGTCTTGACTTGATCTGAAAGGAGATAGAGCCTTTGCAGTCACTGCTCCACGTTTGTGAAACCAGCTGCCACCGGACATTACGAGTGCTTCTTCTCTCTCTATTTTTAAGTCCAGACTTATGACACACTTTTATTCTATTGCCTTCCCTGGCTTTTAGTCTTTATTGTGCATTGTTGCTGTCATACTATTATTCTTATTATTACTTTTATTGTTATTTTACTGTTTTAGAATATGTGTTATGGTTTTGTTCAGCACTTTGGTCAGTGCCAAACTGAAGCTAAATGTGCTTTACAAATAAACTTTACTTACTTACAAACTACGGTATTGGAAAAATCTGACATTGCGATATTTTATTTTGCTTTATATTAATACAATTTCGGCAGATGACTTGAATAGCTCCATTTGGAATAAAACCATTAACTTTGATTGGAATAATCTTGTAGAGGAGTGAATCAAAGAAATGGAAGAAATAAACAAAGATAGAGCAAAGATAAAAGTGAAATAAGTAGTCAGATATTCAGGTACAGTAATACGATACAACATCATATTTTGCCCCCGATAATGATAAATCACGATATCAGCGATATATCACAAGAAAACAATCCACAATAAATCATGATATTTGTAAATGAAGAGGGGAAAATGCATCAAAAAGTTATAAGATGTATTTTTTTTTTATTAACAGCACATATACTTCTTAGAATTGCACCGTTGATATATGTTTGGTCCGCCATTACGAGAAGCACCACCTCAAGCATATCGCCATTTTGTCCTGCCCCTGTTATTCAATAATCAAATGTAATGTGAAATGTAAACACTGTACATTCTTTATTGTTGATCAACAATAATAATCCCAACTCCACTTTGCAGAAGCTGCGATGTGACTAGTGTGAATGCACACATTGCGATATCGATGCTGAAACGATATATTGTGCAGCCATAACACAAACAGCATAATTTGACTTAAATTGAGATATTTTACAACAAGAGGCACAATAAACAGTTCCTCTAAGGACCTTCAACACAAAAATGTCCCAAATAAATTCATTTAAACTGCTCTTTTAATCCCAGTGCTCTTTCAAGAGTTCACACTTAACCCTGGTTTATACTTCTGCGTCAAGTGATCGGCGTGACCAAGCGGCAACCTCCCGCTCTCCCTCAGAAAGAAAAATACGGAAGTAACTGAAACTGCAATTCATCGAAATTCCGCTAGTCCTGGCTCCATAATAGAGCAAATTTGTGTTTACAGCCTGGTACAAAGAACGATTTTGGTTCATATAGCTAATATTACTCTTCATGACAACTGTGAGGGGGGTGAATTTTTTTATAACTCATCTGTTTCCTTTATTTTAGGTTATATTAAGTTTGCATAATTAAGGGACACTTGAGTGACAGCTAGGTCTCGCTGGTCGCCGTCACTTCACCTCAGCTGATTACGGCTGATTAGCCGCTGATCTCGGCATATTCAACGTATTTATGTTTTGTTATATGTGGCTTTACACAGTCAGTTGCCTTTTGGAGTTATTTCCTACAATTATCAGGTGATATGGCATACTGTGTGCACTTAATTGTGCTCACAAGCCATTCAAGTGGCCTCCATTTGCCACGTGAGTGAAATTATATACCATCTCTATGAATGTATTTGTTTTATTTAAGATCATTTATAATTTATAATGTTCTTTAGACCTGTGATGCACTCCAGAATCTGACAGATTATTAGCTGTAGGCTCTAGAACAGTCATCTGAAGCGTTGTCATACAGTGTTCTGCCTGGACTTCATAATTAGCCTTGCATTTACTAACACAGACTATATCTGAAGTTTTTGGAAGTAATTCGCACTTTCCTCTTGTTAAAAAACGTCATAAGCACAATGCTTAGTGGCTCAATGTGTAATGCATTGAGCCACTAAGCATTGCGCTTATGACGTTGCTTATGAAACAGTGTTTTTAAAAGTCTAAACACTTTATTGATAAAGTGTACAACCAAGCACATGTGGTCAGAACACAAACGAGTCGCAGGTGATGAAGTATTAAGGGTTTTTCCCTTAGGAAAGCCAGTCTAAGCAGAATGCCAAAATGGCGATGGTTGGCCACGCCTTCTGGTAGATTCTTTTGGGTTTTTCATAAACCTATGGGTGACGTCACGGATACTACGTCCATATCTTTTACAGTCTATGGGCGTTACCCACTGCGCAAGCCTCGCGCGTAGCCGTGCATTTATACTTCTGCGCGCAGTTTCAGTTTCCCTGCAATACACTTACGAAATGCTAGCTGGCAGTAGGTGTTTATGTTCCTCTGTGTCGAGTTTCTTCGCTGGTTTTTTGTTTTTTCTGAACACTTTCTTAATGTACAAGTGGCTCAAACTCGCTCATTTTGAGGCGGGAACCGGCAGACGTGCAACAACTTTAATCATGAGGTAAACACAAAACAACAGTCTCCATCTGGAGCTCCTTCACGGGACTCCACACTTGTAAACACTCGCTGCATCGCGTGCGCGGTTTTCACCTCCGCCCACACTCGTCAGCACTACTAAGCCGACCAATCACAGAGCTTGCGCTACGCGTACGCATTACATTTTTTGAGAGGTGCGAGTCAACGACGCCAACGGCCACGGCGAGGGGCTATGCGTCCACGTGTAGGCCCCGCCGTAGCATACGTGTGTGCTTGACGCAGAAGTATAAATCGGCCTTAAGATATGCTAGGCGTTAATAGCAGGTTGCTGTCCCGGGAGAGAACCCTGAGCTTGGAAATAATTGAGCCTAAGGCTCCTGCCTGGTCAATGAGCATATCTCAGGGGGTCTGAGAACAGGTAGATCTCGAGAGCTTCCCTTTGAAAAGGGAGGAAAAGGAGGAGATGGGGTTGAAGGAGGGATTCTTCCAAAACGAAGATAAGGCAGTAGAGTAAAAATCTCTCTATTTATTGTAAGCTTGGATCAATCGGATTGAATTATTACTGATTACGGATGAGAATCCATTCGTGTTCAATCATTTCACATGCTCCTCCAGAAATTAGTTTATGAAACTTCACTTAAGGAAAAAGTTATATTTTCTTTGTCATCAGGCCTCCACTTTTTATTGTAAAATTTGGAATATTTCGATTTTTTCAGGTTTGCCCTGCGGAGCAAATATTTTTTTTTCTTCTGTTTTGTGCTTTTGAGCACTGCAGGCTAAATTAATCAAAATTATGTAATTATAATATTGTGGGCGTGTTTGTTTTTGATGTACAGTCTACACAGCACTGAAATGTTCACGTGTCTGTGTTTTATTTAATTTGAAATTGCACAAAACTAGTCACACATCATTGTTAAGGTTTCTGACTTTAGGGTATATGCATAAGTATGCAGAAGGACTTTTAATTTTGCAGTAACCTGGGTCAAGCTCTTCAGGGCAACTGTATGCAGTTACAAAATCGGCAAGTTTAAGTTGTCTGTTTTCTTTAAAAATCAACGATCTCCACTGCCTGATTGATATACGATTTATAGTGGGTCTCAGATTGTACAAGCACTGCGTTAAATTCAATTTTCCCACACCATGTCTTTAAAATATGAACATTTATTCAACCCCAGTATATTCAAATGTTTCTGCGCTCGCCTGCTGATCCTGACAGGCGTGTGCGTAAAAAACGACTTTTCATCTCGTTTTGCGCTTGAACAACTAAATAATTGCTGAAGTCTATTTAACTGATTGTATTTTAATTACATTACAACATCGATGCTGTAAAACAGGGGTGTCCAAACTCGGTCCTGGAGGGCCGGTGTCCTGGAGAGTTTAGCTTCAACCCTAATCAAACACACCTGAACCGGCTAATCAAGCTCTTATTAGATATACTAGAAGCTTCCTGGCAGTGTGTTTAAGCAAGTTGGAGATAAACTCTCCAGGACACCAGCTCTCGAGGACCGAGTTGGGACACCCCCGGTGTAAAAGGAACCGTATAAAATATCAAAAACACGCAAGAGAAAATGCAAAATCACAAAATTAGTGGTAAAATAAATTTATTTAAATTGAACTGTACTAAAGACAGGTTAGATGGACCACTGAACTACAAAAAAAAAAAAAAAAACATCTTAAGGCTGATTTATACTTTTGCTGGCGCCGCATCGCGCACCTCTGCTGACTGTGCGTGCACCTCACGAAACGGACAAGGCTTTTATACTTGATGCATTCGCCGTTGTAATATTCTTTAAAACGACAGGGGCCGGTCAAAAGAAACCCACCATAAAGTCAAACGGATAAACAGAGATGTAGTATGTTTCCGGAACTACATCATATCATTAATATTGTTCAAGACTTTAAAACTAATTATTTTTTATTATTTTTTTAATTTATTATAATAATTATAAAGATTTTTATAACCATTCAAGATTTTTTAAATCAAACTTTGATGCATCACTTGCTTTTGTTCATATCTCAGACAGTTCTATTAAAGTTAAATATCAATGACAAGAGAAAATGGGTTGCTCTACAATTATATTTTTTATTATGGTACTTCCTAAAAATACTGACGTTTTTTTTTTATTTAGCCCACTCCACAATTCACACATTACTGTCTGGCTAGCTTCTGTTCTATAAAGGCTAAAAAGGCAATAATGGTCCAACATTCCTGACCATTATCACCAATAAAGCCCAGAATTTGGGCATCAGTATATTGTAAACTGACAGGGTCATATATTCCTTTCCAGTTATCAAAGACATAATTTGTCTCTTAATTTTAGTTTGTAGCTATTGACCACACGGGTCTCCACTTTTGCCATGGCATCTTTTTTTTGTTTTAACAAACTTATCCCTCAGGTTTTCCAAACTTTTACAAAAACTTTCGTCCTTTTCCACGGCTGTTGCAATTTCTAGCCAAGAATTATTGGTCATCTGGATATTTCTATGATGATCACGCATGGACGGATCGTTAAGATGTGTGTACAGTTGTACCTGTTTCAGACAAAATCTCTTCAAAGTGTTTCATATTCAATTCAAATCAAACGCGGCGCAGCGCGAACTATTCACCCGAAATCTGTTCACTCTGCCAACCGAAATCATGTCACGCGCACCGAAAGCGAACCTCCACAAACACAGCGATGACGTTACATTCGCCGCACGCACCCAATAACAGGAAGGTGATTGGCTATTGCATGCTAGTCTCATTTGTAGTTGTAATACCGCAAAATACATTAAGACTAGTGAAGTAAAGGACTACAACACCACGAAAACCAAGCAACAACAACAAAAAAGAATTTAAATGAGAATTAGATGTAGCGTTACATGGACATCAGAAAAATAAGACCTGTGCAAAAATATTTAAGACTTGAAACAGCGAATTTAAGACTTTTTAAAGGCCTAAAATTTCGATTTTTAACTTTTAACTTTAACTTGAAAGTTTAAAATCCTTAAACTCAATGAAATCAATATCAAGGATATTGTAATATAGAAAATATTAAAATATATATACACTTTTATAACTTAAAAATATATGAACAAGAATTAACATAGTTGGTAAAGCTATTTTCACTACCTTAGAAGTTCTGTTGACTCAAATGCAGTGCAATTATAGTTAACTAAATCTAAAAACACACAATTAAATCAATTTTTAATTAAACTGAAGGTGGATTTTTTTCTTTTTTGAGAGCATGCTGCTTGCCTGTGAAGCTGCGATCTGGTTGTTTGGGCTGGATTGTACTGGTGGCCTCCAGGAGTGGGTCTAGATGCTCCGTTCCTACAGGAACCCGCTTTGGATCCCATTCACCAGAGACGAAGAGCTTAACAGTCTTTCCCATGGAGCTGTGCACCTCACACATCGCTAAAACAGAAGACAGATAAATAAATGAAGTCACCATCACAGGTACAAACTAAATACATTGGCCAGAAAGTTAAAAAGTTTTAAATACCTGAAACTAAATATTTAAGGTAGTCTATCAGACACACATGTGCTTGAAAGTTGTACGTTTAAAGCAGTTTTGAGTTTCAAAGATTCTAAGTTAAGTTTGTATGTTATGTGATTTCTACATCATTTGGTGGCTACATTATTGTTAGCCGTTTTGCCATTCTGGGAGGTTGCTAACATTGCTAAGATATTTTAGTACGCTAACATGTTAGTACATTAACATGTTTTAACACTTTGCTAGAATGCTAAAACCACATTTAACACACTGTTAGCACTCCTAACAATTAGCATCCTAACACGTTAGTTTTTGCATATTTACAGCATGCTACTAGCATGCTTAAAGCGCTGCTAGCAAGTTTTAGCACACTGCTAACATGTTACTAGCACATTTTAGCCCATCGTTAGAATGATTTTTGCAGCATATTGCAAAAATATATGAATACTTTGCTAATATCCCATAGTTATTTTTTAGTCTTTGCGAGTGTGCTAGATTTGACTCATTTCTATCATTATTTTCTTAGGAAAACCAAGTCTGATCATAGCTAACATAATAGCATGAAAGAATGAATCTAGAAAACTTCACAGTGAAAACACAGGACAAGCAAACAAGCCTGGCAATGTTAAATCAATAGGAAGCGAAGCTGACTCAACCTGGCATGCTTTATGAGTCAGTTTCCAATTACTTAAGAGACAACTTGGAGCTCAATTACATTAGGACATGTTGCCATCCATGACCTCTGGTATGAGTCCTCTTTGCTGCAGTGGTGCTTGTTCACTGTGTGCTTTGACCTTTGCCTGGGATAAATCTGCATTCTTTACCCTATGCTACTCATTCATTTGATTCTCTAGAGTACACATACTTGCCACTTCCTTATTTGCTTCTTGTAGTGTGTAACACTTGCTTGCAACACTTCCTTCACTGACACACTTATATTCAGGCAACTGAACATACATCATTAACAAAATAAAATCCTTGTCTAAAGTCAACATGAAATCATTATTTACCCACTTGCTACACATTCCTTGTATTATAGTGCCATATGAATCAATGCACGTCATGATTCAGTACAAATTTGTCTTTTAGAATGCCACAAGTTAAAAAAACTACCTGCCTTTCTTTAAAAATCTAACGTTTAGAATCCACAAATTTTTAGATTCAATAAAATAAATATCCCGTATCAACCAGTGTTAATTTCGTTGATGAAAGATTTTCGTGATAATTTTCGTGACGAACAAGTTTCTACCTTAAAAATTAGACCAAAACTAAATAAAAATTAAGTGATAATGATGACAACTATAATCAAAATATGCTGATATTTTCATTGACTAATAAAAACGAGACATAATGTGAGATAATGTGATTGATGTTTTATATGTAACACATTATCATTTGCCAGTCAAATGTCATTACTCTACTTATTAAATCAGTGCTAAAGGTGAGCACCAACTACTGTAACACCAACTGCAAGAGTAAAGCTTGGTAGACTGACATTGCAAAGTGGACTTTAACTATTTTAAGCCCTTTCAAATATTTAAGGACTTGAAACTGTTTAACAGACTGGGTAAAAAGACCAGTAGTTTACCACTACTTTAAAATAAATATAAAAGATTAAAAAAGAAAATAAAGGGTTTGCTAAATAATTGCACAATCCTGCATTTTCAGTAGACTACCATTCTTACATGTGGATTGATTTCCGACACATAATTTTACATATTACTTATGATATAAATAAACATTGCATATCTAATTTTTGGTCTTTAATTGAAAGACTATATTTCATATTTTAGTAAGATTGTTTAATTTTAAGGTAGAATATATTGCATAAATAAATGTATACAATATTTTCATTAAATTACACTTAAATTAAACCAAATATATTTTAGTCAACAAAATCTTGAGTAGATTTAGTCGACTAAAATCTTATGAAATTTAGTCGACTAAAACTAGACGACACTAAAATGAATCAGAAGACTAAAATATGACTAATATTAAAATTGAATTTTTGGTAAAAAGACTACGACTAAAACTAAATCGAAATTTGCTGTCAAAATTAACACTGGTATCAACATGTTTCACCATGTCGCTATCATGTTGTATTATAATGGTAGCATGTTTTAGAACTCAGCTGTCATTGTAACGGATGAGTGCAATGTTTTACAATGTTGCTAGCATGTTTTACCACAGTTAGCATTTTTTTAACCTATTACTATTGTAATACAATACATTACAAGATACAATACAATATGGGGCTGCATGATTATTTGAAATAATTACATTGAAATATTTAGCTTTTATGCTAGATATAAAAATCGATTTCATAAGATGGCTTGAGTTGAACTTGTGAAAGATTCATTCATTTAGAATGGTTGCAATGATTTTGTGTTATAATGCATCTGCATAATTTATAATAAACTAGATAAAAAACACACACACACACATACATACATACATGCACATATCTATCTATCTATCTATCTATCTATCTATCTATCTATCTATCTATCTATCTATCTATCTATATATATATATATATATATATATATATATATATATATATATATATATATATATATATATATATATATAGCTTTATATTTTTAAGAAAGTCTTAATAGAACTACATTATACAGATATTGCACTGCTACGTAATACAAATATTGATAAATCAAATGATGAATAACACTTTACAGTCACTATATAAATTAAATGCAAGTAATCTTTGTTAAAGCTACAAATGCTATAGTTTCTTGCACCTGAATGATTTAAAATCTCACATGTTTATATAATAACAGAAAAAAAAACAATTGCAAATTATGAACTATAAATGCGGGCAACCCAGTGGCGCAGTAGGTAGTGCTGTTGCCTCACAGCAAGAACGTCGCTGGGTCGCAGGTTCGAACCTCGGCTGGGCTGGGTCAGTTGGCGTTTCTGTGTGGAGTTTGCATGTTCTCCCTGGGTTCGCGTGGGTTTCCTCCGGGTGCTCCGGTTTCCCCCACAGTCCAAAGACATGCGGTACAGGTGAATTGGGTAAGCTAAATTGTCCATAGTGTATGAGTGTGAATGTGTGTGTGGAAGTTCCCAGAGATGGGTTGCGGCTGGAAGGGCATCCGCTGCGTAAAATCGTGCTGGATAAGTTGGCGGTTCATTCCGCTGTGGCGACCCCGCAAGGGACAAAGCCGACAAGAAAATGAATGAATGAATGAACTATAAATGCACAATGTGCAAACTTTGCAATTAAACCAACAAATTACATGCATTTCAAATTGGTGCCTGGTTTTAATCCCTATTTGACATTGCGCATCCTCCAATGCGACTGCGATATAAATTATATATTGTGCAGCCAAGAAATACACAATGCTGCTAATATTTAGGAAATTGTATTGAGTAAATACTTTCCAGATATTATTATTTTTTAAACTAGTAACATTATAGACAAGTAAACAAGTCTGGCAAATTGAAATATAAAAATAAAAATACCTCAGGAATCTACTACAGTTTGAGTGTCTATAGTTTGGGATGTCTCCTTTGAAAATGCAGAGAAAAATAATTTGTGTTGTTTTTATTGCATTACACTGACTGCGATCACTAAATTCACTGTTTGATTTGATTGATTACACGAGCTGGATTCACTGGTCGGGTGCGCTAGTAGCCCATTGTGGACATCTGCAGTTTACAAGGGGGTATTGCTAAATAAAAAGCATACACTACAAATAAACAGACCATTATCAGACCATTCATCAGTATGGATGCAAATATATTTATCGATATATTTATTTATATAGTTATCGTGCTTGGTGTGAACCAGCCTTTACAGTGCCACATACTGGTCTGGCATGCATACTACGTTTGCATAGGTTTCATGTGACGCATAAGGGAAAGCTTTGGTATCATGTGGGTATAGCCTTTATCCCTGTTTTTGAAACAATGTAAAAAGATCAAGATCAACAAAAAGGATCAAATGACTTCTCACCTTCTGTTAGCTCACTGCCGAACACCACAGCTTTGGCGCTGGAGATGTTGACACAGTGAACCAGAGCCTCCAGTCTCAGGTTGAAGTTGATAAGTGCTGCCTCCACACCGATCTTAGCCATGCCCAGCCAAAGGCCAACATACTGATGGCGGTTCTCCATGAACAGAGCCACCACATCGCCCTCCGTGAAGCCTTGCTGAAGTAAAAAGTTGGCCACGCGGTTTGAGTAGTCATCGAGCTCCTTGAAACTCCATTTCTCATCCGTTCCTTCGAAAATCAGAGCAGTCTTGTTTCCATACTTCTTGACGGACTTGGCAAACAGTTTGGGGACTGTGTTGCGTTCACGTAGGTGCTTTTTGACATTCAGTTTTACCCTCAACAACACACTGGCTGCACTGTAAAAAAAGAAAGAAAAAAAAAATTAATTATTTATTATATTTTGTTGTTCCTGAATGGGAGACATCATTTATGTTTTTGCAGAATTTTTCATTTTGACTAGGTTTACTACCAGTTCAAAGACATTTAAATTAAACATTTATATTAAATAGAAAGTTTATTAACATTACAAATTGCTCCTCTCGTCGGTTTAATGCATCCTTGATGAATAGAAGCATCTATCCAGTATACACACACACACACACACACACACACACACACACACACACACACACACACACACACACACACACACACACACACACACACACACACACACACACACACACACACACACACACACACACACACACACACACACACATATATATATATGGGGGGGCAGAAGTATTATTATTGACAGAAGTAATTTGAACTGTACAATCGTTTGTAAATTATAACTTAACATTTATTTTATATCTTCTTTATTCACAAACTGTGCAGCTTTTGTCTCTGCAATGTATCTTTATGGGCTTCTGGAAGAACATTCCCTGAACCTCTTGGTATGGAAAGTCAGAAATGTCTGGCCCGTTTATTGAGACATTTATTAAACATGTCTTTTATAAAAATTTAGATGTGAACATGTCATGGCCAGAAGTAGCTTTACAGAAAATATTTTTAAAAATTATTATTTATCAGGGGTCACCAAAGCAGAACCGCCACAGAAAAAAGACAAACAAAGCAATTTGGAAACATTGCAAATGATGAAAGATGAAAATGAGCTAAAACGCACATCTATAAATCTAATACTTCTTTACTAAAAGGAAATAGGCCCATAAACTACTTCTTATAGCAATGAGTGGATTACAAAAAGTTATATTATTAATTATTTATGTTAAAAAAGTTATCTAATAATTCCAGCCAGCTTTTAGTGAACTTGTAATATTGTCAAAACAGAACTTTCAGTTGTTATATGTAAAAAGGCCTAAATACATGCAGGACCATTCAAATATTTTGCTCGTTTCCAACTATTGACAGCAGATCTCTCAATGAGAGAGAGAGGGGTATTTGCACTCGCTATATTTTTACTGCTCTATTCATTTATCCTAACAAATGTAATGTTTAGACCATCACTGTGCCTCTCGCGATCTGTTCTCTTTCTTATTCACTCTCGTCGTCATGATTACTGGGTATTTTAATTAATTTTGGGGGATCACGGAGCCGGTATGAATTTGCGAAAGACACGCAGAGCTACCTGGAGAGGTCATAACTAGACACTAGATAGAGGAGATAGCTCCGCTCACATCACTGCATGCACACACCCACATATATACAAACATACATATACACACATATATACACATACATATATATACAGGGAGTGCAGAATTATTAGGCAAATGAGTATTTTGACCACATCATCCTCTTTATGCATGTTGTCTTACTCCAAGCTGTATAGGCTCGAAAGCCTACTACCAATTAAGCATATTAGGTGATGTGCATTTCTGTAATGAGAATGGGTGTGGTCTAATGACATCAGCACCCTATATCAGGTGTGCATAATTATTAGGCAACTTCCTTTCCTTTGGCAAAATGGGTCAAAAGAAGGACTTGACAGGCTCCGAAAAGTCAAAAATAAATAAAAATAGTGAGATATCTTGCAGAGGGATGCAGCACTCTTAAAATTGCCAAGCTTCTGAAGCGTGATCATCGAACAATCAAACGTTTCACTCAAAATAGTCATCAGGGTCGCAAGAAGCGTGTGGAAAAACCAAGGTGCAAAATAACTGCCCATGAACTGAGAAAAGTCAAGCGTGCAGCTGCCAAGATGTCAAGATGCCACTTGCCACCAGTTTTGCCATATTTCAGAGCTGCAACATCACTGGAGTGCCCAAAAGCACAAGGTGTGCAATACTCAGAGACATGGCCAAGGTAAGAAAGGCTGAAAAACGACCACCACTGAACAAGACACACAAGCTGAAACGTCAAGACTGGGCCAAGAAATATCTCAAGACTGATTTTTCTAAGGTTTTATGGACTGATGAAATGAGAGTGAGTCTTGATGGGCCCGTGGCTGGATCGGTAAAGGGCAGAGAGCTCCAGTCCGACTCAGATGCCAGCAAGGTGGAGGTGGAGTACTGGTTTGGGCTGGTATCATCAAAGATCAAAGAGCTTGTGGGGCCTTTTCGGGTTGAGGATGGAGTCAAGCTCAACTCCCAGTCCTACTGCCAGTTTCTGGAAGACACCTTCAAGCAGTGGTACAGGAAGAAGTCTGCATCCTTCAAGAAAAACATGATTTTCATGCAGGACAATGCTCCATCACACACGTCCAATTACTCCACAGCGTGGCTGGCAAGAAAGGGTCTAAAAGAAGAAAAACTTATGACATGGCGTCCTTGTTCACCTGATCTGAACCCCATAGAGAACCTGTGGTCCATCATCAAATGTGAGATTTACAAGGAGGGAAAACAGTACACCTCTCTGAACAGTGTCTGGGAGGCTGTGGTTGCTTCTGCACGCAATGTTGATGGTGAACAGATCAAAACACTGACAGAATCCATGGATGGCAGACTTTTGAGTGTCCTTGCAAAGAAAGGTGGCTATATTGGTCACTGATTTGTTTTTGTTTTGTTTTTGAATGTCAGAAATGTATATTTGTGAATGTTGAGATGTTATATTGGTTTCACTGGTGAAAATAAATAATGAAATGGGTATATATTTGTTTTTTGTTAAGTTGCCTAATAATTCTGCACAGTAATAGTCACCTGCACACACAGATATCCTCCTAAAATAACTAAAACTAAAAACAAACTAAAAACTACTTCCAAAAATATTTAGCTTTGATATTAATGAGTTTTTTGGGTTCATTGAGAACATGGTTGTTGTTCAATAATAAAATTAATCCTCAAAAATACAACTTGCCTAATAATTCTGCACTCCCTGTATATACATACCATATACACACATATTCACATACATACATACATACATACATACATACATACGCACTAATTTGTTTTAACCAAAGCTTTGAACAGTACAGTAATTCAACAGTTTCCACAATGATAGTAAGAGCATAACTATTTTAACATAATACTAATACTAATAATGTTTAGAAACATTTCTAAAGCAGCAAATCAGCATATTTGACATTTATTTAACATTTTACTGTATTTTTAATTAAATAAATGCTGCTTTGATGAACATAAGCGCAAAATAGTTTTTTTTTTTCAAACTTTTGACCGTTAGTGAACTTCACACCATTTTACAGGTTTACTGTATAGATTTAATGTGTAAAGTCATATGTTAATGGTAATGCTGTTGATTCAAATTCTTGCTTAAATGACAAATAACCAATCTGTAAGTGTCTGGAAGTGGTGTTTAAGCATACACAAACACTGTCACATTACTAAAAGCAGTGATCCCTGACCCATAAGAGTTCTTATGTCCATTAACAGCTAGCCTAAAAGCCTACGTCCACCAATCCAGGCACTTACAGAGTAATCTGTGCTGCTAAAACGATCAACCCACACCTCCAGGACCGGAGTTAGAAAGTGACTTTCATAACCCCTGGCACTCGCAACCAGTGACAAAACTCTGCTATTCAAACACAGAAGTTCAGATTTGAGAAAAAGAAAAGAAAGAGAAAAAAAAAAAAAGTCTTAAGACACTGAGCAGTCATGCTTCAGATTACTCAATCTACATTTCAAAACCTACTCTCTTAGAGGAAAAAAACAAGTTGAACCTGCCTGGAACAACCCAGAAACCCAATTCTCCTACATGCTCCTCTTAACAAATACATACTGTAGCTAGTAATACAGGAATGTGTTGTTGTATTTGTTGAGGAAATTCTTTCATGAGTACCTGTTCAGCCTGAGTAAGCACAGATGAATGTATTATGCGTTCGGTATTCACAAAACCACACCGGTTTGTATCGGATTGCATTTATAAACTTTCAGGAGTAGTCTTTATTATGGAAGTCTTTAGAGGGAGCTCACAAGAAAACAAATGAGAAAAAATATATATTTTAACACATGGCCTCTTAGGACTTCCATACATTAAAATTGTATACTGAATGAATGTAAAAATCGGTGTTAAAAATAAGTAATAATTAAAAAATATAAACAGCTTGCAATGAAACGTGTAAAATGGGACATTCAGACCTCCCAGTTTGACTGATTGTTCTTGCAAAATCAAATGGATATGACAAAAAAAGTGATTAATAAATAAAAAGGCTTACATGTACAGTTGAAATCAGAATTATTCAACCCTATTTGAATTTTTTTTTTCTTTTTTACATATTTCCCAAATGATGTTTAACAGAGCAAGGAAATTTTCACAGTATGTCTGGGGAGTGCAGAATTATTAGGCAAGTTGTACTTTTGAGGATTAATTTTATTATTGAACAACAACCATGTTCTCAATGAACCCAAAAAAAAACTCATTAATATCAAAGCTGACTATTTTTGGAAGTAGTTTTTAGTTTGTTTTTAGTTTTAGCTATTTTAGGAGGATATCTGTGTGTGCAGGTGACTATTACTGTGCATAATTATTAGGCAACTTAACAAAAAACAAATATATACCCATTTCAATTATTTATTTTCATCAGTGAAACCAATATAACATCTCAACATTCACAAATATACATTTCTGACATTCAAAAACAAATCAGTGTTCAGTCAGGTGAACAAGGAGGCCATGTCATTAGTTTTTCTTCTTTTAGACCCTTTCTTGCCAGCCACGCTGTGGAGTACTTGGGCGCGTCTGATGGAGCATTGTCCTGCATGAAAATCATGTTTTTCTTGAAGGATGCAGACTTCTTCCTGTACCACTGCTTGAAGAAGGTGTCTTCCAGAAACTGGCAGTAGGACTGGGAGTTGAGCTTGACTCCATCCTCAACCCGAAAAGGCCCCACAAGCTCTTTGATCTTTGATGATACCAGCCCAAACCAGTACTCCACCTCCACCTTGCTGGCGTCTGAGTCGGACTGGAGCTCTCTGCCCTTTACCGATCCAGCCACGGGCCCATCCATCTGGCCCATCAAGACTCACTCTCATTTCATCAGTCCATAAAACCTTAGAAAAATCAGTCTTGAGATATTTCTTGGCCCAGTCTTGACGTTTCAGCTTGTGTGTCTTGTTCAGTGGTGGTCGTTTTTCAGCCTTTCTTACCTTGGCCATGTCTCTGAGTATTGCACACCTTGTGCTTTTGGGCACTCTAGTGATGTTGCAGCTCTGAAATATGGCAAAACTGGTGGCGAGTGGCATCTTGACATCTTAGCAGCTGCACGCTTGACTTTTCTCAGTTCATGGGCAGTTATTTTGCGCTTTGGTTTTTCCACACGCTTCTTGCGACCCTGTTGACTATTTTAAATGAAACGCTTGATTGTTCGATGATCACGCTTCAGAAGCTTGGCAATTTTAAGAGTGCTGCATCTCTCTGCAAGATATCTCACTATTTTTGACTTTTCGGAGCCCGTCAAGTCCTTCTTTTGACCCATTTTGCCAAAGGAAAGGAAGTTGCCTAATAATTATGCACACCTGATATGCGGTGTTGATGTCATTAAACCACACCCCTTCTCATTACAGAGATGCACATCACCTAATATGCTTAATTGGTAGTTTTGATGCCTCATGTTGTATACAATTTATAAAAAAAGGTAAAAGTAGAGGAGTTATAATGAAAAAGAATAAAAGAAAAAAAAACACATGAGTTTCACGTCAAACTCACATGTGAAATGTGTGATTTTGGAAAACTTTTATGTGATAAAAAGTGATTATGTCTTTTTTTCATATGAAAATGTTCCAAAACCACAAGTTTCACTTGCAGTCTTTTCCACAACTTTCACTGACTAAAAAGCTGAATTTCCATGGCCTTTACTGAAAACAGGGCATTATTATTCTTTGCAAAATATTCCAATAGTTTGGTCTTGAATATAATTTTTTTATGAATTTAATAGCTATTATGAGAGCAACAATGGATAATATATCCCAAACTGTAAAAAGAAAAAATAAATAAAAAGAAACAAAAGTACCCAGTCTTTGAAGTGGTCAATTTGGTCAACAATAAGCAAATTGTGAGAAAAAATGTCATAAACATGAAATGTGGGTCGCCACAGCGGAATGAACTGCCATAAAAATATAATTCCATACAATAATTTTAATAAATGGAAACTAAAATTTGACTAAACTAAAACTAAAAATGAAAAAACAAACGTTTCTGATATTCCATGAATGAAAAAAAATTCCTGACCTTCAATGTCTGGAATAGGCCTTTTAAAATGACATGATATTCCAGAACTTTTGTGTGTTTAACGTGTTCCATGTGTGTGTCACGTGTTATTTTACAATCTGAATCTCACATGGTTATTTTCTGTAAGGAAAAGACAGGCTAAAATGGATATTACAACAAAAACTTACTGCAAATCCCGGTATATAGTCTTTGAAAACACATAGAGGGACTTCCATCCTCCAGAACCCACGTAGAAAATGAGAATGGACGGTAGAACCTGCCACCAAGGTAAGCCGATGAACAGCCGGAGAACGAAGAGAAGGGCCGTGGAGCACGCCAACCGCAACATCCTAATACACAAACAACACACCTGTCAATCATTCATACAGTATCGCTTCACCATTTCAACATCACTTGACTATCGCATTAACATTTTATTGGGCCTCTGTGATAGAAGTTTAAAAAACACCTTGTTCAATGATAAAAGTTATAATATAATCACTATCAGCCTGACAATTAGAAAAGGTCGAAAGATTCTGAGATGAACCCAAGATAAGCTTCTAAATCATATCAAGAACAGATATCGGTCATAGAAAACAGATCTTTGTCCTTTGAAATGTATGTTAAAGGTCTAGGCCTGAGTATTGAAATGTTCTGAGAGAAAAGTCAGTTTTTATTATTATTACTATTTTTACATTTGAACTTTTGGCTGAGAGATTTGACAGAGATCTTATATTACGAGAGAAGTCATCTCATATCCTGATTAGGCCTGTCATATGGAGTCAGTCTACGGCCATATATACTTGCAAAATAAAAGAAAGTTTTGCAAATAAGAAATAAAGTATTAAGCAAAAAAAAAAAAAAAACTAAATAAATGCAAATCTCCAAAAACCGCAAAGCAAAAATTAATTTTTGAGAAATAAAAATAAATTTTACTAACAAAAATAAAAAAGTGCAAAGAGAAAATTAAGTTTTGAAAAATAAAAATGAAATTTGCAAATAAACAAAAAAAAAAAGAACAGCAAACAAAAATCAAGCAGTGCAAAAAAAATATTTAAAATGTAAAATATCTGCAATTTAAAAAAGTATATATATATATTCATTCATTTTCTTTTCGGCTCAGTCCTTTTATTACTCCGTGGTTGCCACAGCGGAATGAACCGTCAACTTATCCAGCACATGTATTACACAGCGGATGCCCTTCCAGCTGCAACCCATCACTGGGAAATAAATATAATTCCAATTTAGCAATTCCAGCGTTATGGATGTGAAATTTGCAGTAAGATCTCAAAACATAAATTGACAGAGGAAGTATATGTTAACATTATATTGAAACATCTGTTTATATATTTCAAAACGACTAACCACAGAGTTGTAGGAGCAAAAAAAATATCAATCTGTAAACATTTTTTATATTTTAAATGAGGAAAATAAACATGCGTTATGGATGTGACAAAAAAAGTCTACAATACACAACATACTTTGTAGAAATTCTGCAAATTAAACTGCACAACCCAAACGAAACGATGCTAATCAAAAGGATAAGAGTTGCTCACTATAGAACAAACATGATGGATTTTATTTGATTTTACATTTTTGCATTTATGAGGAAAAAGCTTCGTTATGGATGTGACATCTCTCTGTTATGGATGTGACGGATGTGAAATTGCCACTTGTGTGAATTTGGTAAATCAAATATAATTGTTTAAAAACACTGACAGACATTTTTTAGTATTTTTAAGGTACTGTACAATACAAGCCTACGCAAAAAACGCAGAAACGGTTTCGCTATTTTGGCGAAAACTTACATTTTTTTCATGGCATGGTTGACATTAGCATGGAATTGCTCATATATATATATATATATATATATATATATATATATATATATATATATATATATATATATATATATATATATATATATATATATTGTACACACACACTCTTCAACTAATATATATATATATATTTGAAGTCAGAATTATTAGCCCCCTGAGTTATTAGCCACCCCGTTTATTTTTTTTCCCCAATTTCTGTTTAATGGAGAGAAGATTTTTTCAACACATTTCTAAACATAATAGTTTTAATAACTCATTTCTAATAACTGATTTATTTCATCTTTGCAATAATGACAGTTAATAATATTTGACTAGATATTTTTCAAGCCATTTCTATACAGCTTAAAGTGACATTCAAAGACTTAACTAGGTTAATTAGTTTAACTAGGCAGGTTAGGGTAATTAAGCAAGTTATTGTATAACGATGGTTTGTTCTGTAGACTATCGAATAAAAATATAGCTTAAAAGGCTAATAATATTGACCTTAAAATTGTTCTTAAAAAATTAAAAACTGCTTTTATTCTAGCCGAAATAAAACAAATAAGACTTTTTCCAGAAAGAAAAAAATATTATCAGACATACTGTGAAAATTTCCTTCCTATATATAGATGGGTTGCGACTGGAAGGGCATCCGCTGCGTAAAAGCGTGCTGGATAAGTTGGCGGTTTATTCCGCTGTGGCGACCCCGGATTAATAAAGGGACTAAGACGAAAAGAAAATGAACATATATATATATATATATATATATATATGTATGTATTTGCAAAACATTTTATAGTATTGCCTTTACAAAACCCGCCCAGTCAATTGCAATGCTCTTTTTGATTTGTTTTTTTAGTCAACCATCAATTTGCGATGCTGTTTTCACTTTGCACTTTACAATTCTGCGCGTTTTACTTTGTGGCCCTGATTTGACAAGGAGGCAGAGTAAATGGAACATGGGCGTTTATGGCAGGCAATTCTATAAAAAATGTTTTGCAAATATATATAGTTTATTTTATTTTTTTCAAATATTTTAGTTTTTTTTCACTGCTTGATTTTTATTTGCAGTTCTTTTTTTGTCAGCAAATTTCATTTTTATTCTTCAAAACTTAATTTTCCCGTTGCAGTTCTTTAATTTTGTTAGCAAAATTAATTTTTATTTCTCAAAAATGTATTTTCACTTTGTGGTTTTTGGAGATTTGCATTTTTTTTCTCTCAATACTTTATTTTTTGTTTGTAAAACTTTTTTTTTATTTTGCAAGTGTATATGGCCCTAGACTGACTCCATACTGTCATGATATCTATTTTTTGTTGTACAATATATTGCACCAAAACATATTGTGATAAACTATATTATTGTCATTTTAAGACCATTTTAAGCCACTCAATCAGTAATGCCAGAATGACAATATAATAGCATCACAATGCAAGTACACTCTTCCAAAGAACACATCATATTTTATTCTTAAGAAATTTCATTTATTGAAGTCACTTTAATAATTTAATAATGAGCCATTGGAATCAGAATGTGAAAATGCATATCCTAAATATATAAATAATTAAATAATTAATGTTAACAAAAAAGTGCAAGGTAAAATAGTTACAAAATAGGCTGCGATATCTGGTACCAGATCTACTTTCAGTCGTCAGACACCCCACATGATGAAATATACTATAGTAATTTATAGTAAATATATAGTAAATAGTTTTTGTTAACCATACTGACACTTCCAATAGAGATAGTGATGTTGCACAATCAGCTAAAATGTTGCTGACATTGTTTTTTAAGTATGGGCGGTATATATTGCATCACCAAAAATGATTGAGGTCATGTCCTTGTGTTGTGCGATAAGTCGATATAATGATTATTGTGACAGGCCTAATCCTGATAACAATATATATCACAATATAGTACCATTTGTATAAATTCAATTAATCAATAGTTTATATATATTGATCATATATAAAAAAAAAAAAAAAAAAAAAAAAGTAAGTATAAACGCAGATATTTACTCATTCATATGTGATCATATTTCTCACTTTACTTAGATCTTCAGGGCAAATGTTTCATTAAAAATGTAGAAATATAAAAACATAAATAAAATATAAAACAATTGTCAAAAACTAATAATTACAGGTCCAACATATAAAATGACAAATATTGCTAAATAAACATTGTACTTTCAAAAAGCCAAGATGTACTGTCTACATCCCTGCAATGGTGAGTAATATTGTGCTTATATAAATTATGAAAAAGGTATTACCATATACAATGCATTTTGTGACACCTAAGCATAATATGAAACAGACTTTATTATTTTGTCCATATGATATATACCATCATATTGCACAGCCTTACTTGAAGTTAAATCCGGCTATTAAATTTTATTTTGTATATTATGAATAGGGCAGCACGGCGGCTCAGTGGTTAGCACTGTTGCCTTACAGCAAGGTCGCTGATTTGAGTCCCGGCTGGGTCAGTTGGCATTTCTGTGTGTTTTGCATGTTCTCCCCGTGTTTGTGTGGGTTTCCTCTGAGTGCTCCGGTTTCCCCCCCAGTTCAAAGACATGCGCTATAGGTGTGTGACAATACAGAACTTTCTGTACTGCCCCTCGTTGTTTACTTCCTTCGTCACGGCCTTTTACATAATGAGTTCATCACCATTGGATGTGAGGACTAATTACGATGGGGTGAAATTATATAAAAGAGGGTTTTTTTGATGAAGAGAGGGTTCTGACCTCCAGAGTGGGAGTGGTGTTAGCGTCACCAAGTTGCGGGTGTGTCCCTGTTTGAATTGAAGAAACTATATTGGCCGTAGTATATATGTGAATAAATGTGTATGGGTGTTTTCCAGTAATGGGTTGCGGCTGGAAAGGCATCCGATGCATAAAACATATACCGGAATATTTGGCCGTTCATTCCACTGTAGCGACCCCTGATAAGTAAGGGACTAAGTCGAAGTAAAATGAATGAATGAATATTATTAATATAAGGTTATAATTATGCATTCTTATCAAGGATAACACTTTACTTATGCACATCTATTTCACTGATCACAATAATATTAATAATTAATCTAATATTAATAATATAAACTGATAAATGTGAACAAATGCTGACAATGTTTTCACATTTTAATCATTAACGAGATAAGTATTCACTTTGTTTTATCCAAATATGTTTCAGATTCTAAACATGCTGGTAAACGCTGACTTGCATTTATGAGTCATCCAAAAAAAATCTTCTTTGATCTTCTCCTAAATAAAAAAAAATTCACCTACAATACACCTTGGATGGACTGAGTGTGAGTAAATAAACTTCATATTCGAAGTGAACTTTACTTTTAAATTGCTTCTTTACATTAAAAGCCACTGAGGCGTTTCTAGGCCTTCTTTTGCACTAAAACACGTGTAAAGTAACTAGGGTGGATTGAATGTCCGTGACCGAAGGTAACATAGCTATCTGATCTGTGCTATGGTTTCCGTCAGCTCATCTGAAGCTTACACCTGCTGAATTACACCAGTCATTCTCGCTCTCTCTTGTGCTGCCTATATGAAGGAGACCGGGCCGAGGTGTCACAGGGGCTTCAATGGGATTTAAGTTAAAACACTTATTTAATCAGCAGTCTTTTATTTTAGTCTATTGAAGTGATCTAATTGTTTAATTTAGCATTAAGTCACACTGAACGATCATAGCAACAACAGATGGACAAAAAAATTATGGCAATCCAAACAGAAATAAAAATGCTCTGTAAAATACATTTAGCCAAGGCTATTAACCATAATTTTAGGATTGTTTAATTTGAATTATCTATTTATTTTGGAAGTACTTACATTTAATGCATCACATTCACAATTTAAAGTGATTTTAAACCACAGAAAATCTTCAAATCACAAAGTGATTTAAAATGGCATTAAATTATCCACAGCATTTGCTTTCTGATTCAAATATATAAACATTCAAGACATGTACTTGAGATTAGGGCTGCACAATATATTGTTTCAGCATCGATATCACAATGTGTGCATCTGCAATAGTCACATCGCAGGATCTTCAATATTGAGTTGGGATTATAATTTAATTTAATCAATGCAGAGTTAAATTATAATGGAGTAAAAATGTTAGTTCACCCAAAAATTAAACTTTACTCACTATTTTCAAATGTTTATCAGTTTCTTTTTTATGTTGAACACAAAAAAAAAAAGATATTTTAATAACTCAAACGTATAAAACATCTGTACCTGAATACTGACTCTCCAGAAAACTAGAATTCACTTTTATCTTTGCTATATTTTATTTATCTATGATTGTAATTTATTTGTTATACAGTTGAAACCAGAAGTTTACATACACTGTATAAAAAAGCACATAACCATTTAAAAAAAGTCAGATGTTAATGTGACTAAACTTTTTCTCTTTAAGGTAAGTTAGGATTATCAAATTTGTTTCTGTTATGCTTAATAGCAGAATAATGAGAGAGATATTTCTTGAGAAATTGTTATAACTTTTCTTGCAAGTCAAGTTTACATACAATAAGATTATACAACTGTAGAATAGTATTTAAGGAAAACCTCAAACACACTGCTTCCTTTTGTGACAACATGTGAAAATCAACAAGTCAGACTTAACAAAAAAGCCAGATTACAATTTGCTAAATTACACTGGGAAAAAGAATATTTTTTGGAGACATGTCCTGTGGTCTGATGGAACTAAGATGGAACTGTTTGGCCATAATGACCAGTGTTGAAATGAAAGCTTACAAGCCGAGGAACACCATCCCAACTTTGAAGTATGGGGCGGCAGCATCATGTTGTGGGGCTGTTTTGCTGCAGGAGGGACTGGTTCATTGCACAGCATAGATGGCATCATGAAGAAAGAACATTATGTAGAAATACTGAAGCAACATCTCAAGACATCAGCCAGGAAATTAAAACTTGGCCACAAATGGGTCTTCCAAACAGACCATGACCCTAAGCATACTGCCAAATTAGTTAAAATGTGCTTTAAGGACAACAGAGTGAATGTTTTGGAGTGGCCATCACAAAGCCCTGAGCTCAATCCTATAGAAAATTTGTGGGCAGAGTTGAAAAAGCTTGTAAAGCTTGTAAAGCTTTGAAAAAGCGAGCAAAACAGCCTACAAATCTGACTCAGTTACACCAATTCTGTCAGGAGGAATGGGCCAAAATTCCTTCAAACTATTGTGAGATCCTTGTGGAAGACTACCCAAATCATTTGACCAAAGTTATACAGTTTAAAAGCAAAGCTAAAAAAATATCAAGAAAATGTATATAAACTTTTGACTGTCTAGAAATTAATAAAAAAAATTCTCAAAAAAAAAAAAAAAAAAAAAAAATCTCATTATTCTGGCATTTAGCAAATCTAAATGATGTAGGTAATCCTAACGGACCTAAAATAGTAAACGTTTAGTATGATTTACCATCAGACATTTTTTTAAAAACGGTTGTGTTTCTTTTTTTAGAGTGTATGTAAACTTCTGGTTTCAACTGTATATGATTCGAGATCTAATCCCCTACAAAATTACCCTAATCGATCTAAAATGAAGATTTCTTTCCAAATAAAGCTGCATTCACATCACGATATATCGCAGAAATACAAAATATTGCAATGTCAGATTTTCCCAATAATGTGCAGCCCTACTTGAGATGCAAAATTAAGGTCTTTTTTTTTTTTTATACAAAAGAATGCTTGAAATAAGAACAAATATCTGTCAATGTGGTTTTAAAAATACATTTTCTGTTGAATTAAGTTGATTTTTGAGCACACTGTCAAATATTTGTTTGCATTTCAGCAATGAGTTTTCTTCAATTTGAACAATTTTACATAAAATAAGACATTGTGTCTCACATAATCTTGCTTCTCAAAACAAATATATTGATTTAAGAATCTTTTGAACTAAAAAACAAGATAAAATAGGAAAAAATGTCTATAAACCAATAAAAAAGGTACGATAAAAGTTATTTACATATCATATCTTGTTTTGCAGCAGACTTATTAAAAACTTTGACAAAAGACAAAACAAAAGATTGAAACAAAACTGAATATTAAATCGATAAGCATTTCGAAAAATTATTCATTAAATTCTCTCTATTTGGTCAAATAAATTTATTAGCACTTTGCTGTTCTTATCTATTATTATATCTGATATTATCTATCTATTCATTCATTTTCTTGTCGGCTTAGTCCCTTTATTAATCTGGAGTCGCCACAGTGGAATGAACCGCCAACTTATCCAGCACATTTTTACGCAGCGGATGCCCTTCCAGCCGCAACCCATCTCTGGGAAACATCCATACACTCATCCACACTCATACACTACGGACAATTTTAGTCTACCCAATTCACCTGTACCGCATGTCTTTGGACTGTGGGGGAAACCGGAGCACCTGGAGGAAACCCACGCGAACACAGGGAAAACATGCAAACTCCACACAGAAACGCCAACTGACCCAGCCGAGGTTCGAACCTGCGACCCAGCGACCTTCTTGCTGTGAGGTGACAGCACTACCTACTGCACCACTGTGTCGCCCAAAATTGACTTATTATTATTATTATTATTATTATTATTATTATTATTATTATTATTATTATATTAATAGTTAATACATTTTACCCTATATGTATCAGCACTTCAATAAACTGTGTATGAGTGGAAATAAACCAAAGGTTAAATAAAAACTGACAACAGAGGTAAACAGGCACTGGCGTAAAAACGTGGCAACTAGTCCCGGTCAAATGCACAGATATGTAAACAATACGCCATTTCACATATTCTCAATCTATTGACGGACAGAAATTACGGTCATACGTCAGCATCCTCATCATCATCATCATCGTACGTTTTCGCTGCAGCTGGGAAATCCTACAGTGTGCGACGCGTCTATATGTGTCCTGAAAGATGTTGAGGAGAATCTGAATGTCTGTTCAGTCCTTTAACCGCATGGCGACGCGAGACATAATGATGACAGACGTGCTGTGTGTGCGGATGGATATTAAAGCAATGCAGAAGCCAGCAGCTGAGCAGCATCATCCTCCTCATCCTCCACCTCATCATCATCATCAGGCGAGGGTTACCGCAGAGACCTGATTTGTTGCTCAAGCCCGGAAATCTGAGAGCACATTGGATGTACGGCACTGTTGGGACTCGTGTGCGAGAATCGGCTCTTTCGAGCACTTAGATTCAGAACTCTGATTCGGTGATTCTTATACGCCATCACGCGGTGGCAGCATTACATCCTGTTGATGTTTTGAACTCAAATATCTTTCATTTACAATAAATAATAATACGTTTATTTTCTCAGATGAAGATATTTCAGCACAATTTAACTCCGTTGATAAAATTGTCATTCAATGAAGTAGCCTATAGCAAACGTGTAAAAAAGATATAAGTATAAGAGATAAAAGTTGTATCTAAAGTACAGTGCTCAGCATAATTGAGTACACCCCATTTTGAAAATTTTCGTGCATTTAAACAAAACAGATTTATTAAACAGATATATTTATTAAAATAATATTTTAGTCACCAAACAGATTTAGAAACTGAATGCAATTAAATTCAAGCAAAATATTGCAACTACATTTTTCCTCTTTTTTTAAAATTTGTATTTAATATAAATTTGGCTGTACTAGTTTTTGGACTGTTATCGTAAGTTTTGTTAGATAAGCTCAATTTTTGGCTTTAGTACTGACTAATCTAATGTATACAGACCAATATAATGTTGTATAGCTTCCTATTAAAAATATGAATTTAAAAGATAGATTTGTGAGGAGTGTACTTGTATATGCTGAGCACTGTATATCTGCTATAGTGCATTAATGCCTGCCCACTTTTTTCAGCAGTATTAATTTTTTTTTAAATATTTGAAAGGTTTTTGATACAGCATTAAAAACTTTGGAACAAGTCAATTAGGTATGAGGTGAATCGAGTTAATTACAATATTACAAACATTGTTTTTTACGAAAAAAAAAGTTATGAAAATTAGACCAAAATGGATTGTATGACAGAAAGAAGCAAATGACACAATAAAATAAATATAATGCAGAAATATTACATTAATCACTAAAGATTTTGGTTGCATGATTGAATCTATAGAAATAATACATTTCAAGTTTTCAGCAAAGTTTGCACACATATATAATTAAGTTTTAGAAACACAGGGAGTCTGAACTCTCAGATTGGGGAAATTTTCTGTGCAACACCTGCACATTGCTAATAGATTTACTGAATTAATACTAACAGATTGGTCCAACAAAAGCATAGCTTACAATCTATTAACTACCTCGGTGCTCATATAAATTTCCATGAGGAGAAAATAAAGAGATTTCACTTCAGCAGGGTTTCTGCAGGTTTCACAAAGTCAAATTTAAGACTTTTAAAGACATTTTTAAGACCATTTTGAATGAAATTTTAGACTTATTCAGGGCTAAATGCTAAGGATTTTTTTCTTATCTTTTAATAATACAATAATAATAATTTAGTTTGAATATGTTTTAAGTAATTTTCATATATATCCATTCACAAACCCTATAACCCTTACCAAGAACAGAACAAAACATAGCTGTCAGTTACTTCAGTCTACAATAATAATAATTTAATAATAAAAATATGGGTCAGGTCAGTATCCTCTGCAGTAAATAAATGGAGAACTTTTAAGCAAATGTTACTGTAAGGAAAGTAAACAGATGCTATTTTTAAATAAAAAGCTAAAAGCTTTATTGAGATGAATTGCTGGCGATTGTATGGGTGTTAATGGCCAGAGTGGGTAGCTATACATGAACAAAGAAAAATTAAGACCTGTTAAAAAAAGATGTAAGATCTACAACACGACATTTCAGATTTAGGCCTTTTTAAAGCCTAAAAAGTTTGCTTTTAGAGATTTAAGACCCTGCAGATACCCTGTTCAGAAACCCAAAAGTTGCCCTATTTTCTGGTAATTAGGAGTTTAACATGTTCAGAAATGTTTCTCAGCTCATTGAGCCCAAGAGTTCAGGATTCAGACCGATTTGTGAAAGAATCCATTCGCTGTAATGACTCGGTTGAAAAGATCCGACTCAAAAGAATGATTCGCTTACGAATCGGACATCACTACAGCACTGCAGTACACTGAGCTTCACTCTACTGTAACAATCACAAGACACGTTGTATGAAATTCATTTCGTAGTCAGGCAATCAATTATATTATACGTTTATACGATCTGCGATATTTGCTATGTGTGTTTCATACTGAAAAGGCCAGTGCGCATGTATGACATCCTATTTCCCTTTAGCTGGATTATGAGCAATTACATTGCTACACATGACACCGCATCCTTTGGCAAACATAAGCGGAACACAATGTATATTGACGCTATAGTGAAATCAGTACATTCATCTTTAACAAGCAGCTGACAGCTCGCTATCATGACGATTAATGATACAGGAGATTCCGGAAATGACTAATGGCTAAAATATTTGAAATGTTGGTGTCTGTGGTCCGGGAAATACCTCGATTTTGGTCTTCGCTGTCACAATAACGTGTGTATTATGGCAGAAGGGGAACCTGTTCCGTACGATCCCACCTTGATCGGCTTAAGCGAAACCTCCACCGTTTACCTGCGCTGATACACACGCGCCGGTGTGTAACGGCCACACGCCCGCCTTTTACCTATTTTCCGCGGCTTCTCTGGTAGACTTTGCTCCCGTTTATTTCATTTTTTCACTCTTATCTGTTATCGCTTCATTGTGGGGATGGCTTGTAGCGCTGGTAATTCCAATGACCTTATAATTTTCTTACTTGCGCCCGCCTCCTCGCTATTCGCCGGTGCTGTGTGTACACATTGATTGACAGCTCTTTTAACCAATCGTGCTCTCAGAGCGCAGCCTTTTCGCTGTGGAAAGGCGGGGCTTAAAGTCCTGTCAAGGAAATGTGGCCCAGCCAGCGAATCATCACGACAGTTTCCACCCGGTAGTTGCAAAGCAGCTCTGCGGGACCATGAGGCATGATGGAGGAGGAGAACGAAAGCTATTGTGAGATATCTGTCCATCCATCTGCAGGCCATTGTATGACAAAGACAGCTGTTTGTGAAAATTAAAACAACGTAATGTACATAATAAAACTAATGTGTAAGGAGACGTGGTTTTTACTTTAATACATGGTCAAATGACACGAGGCTGTTGGTTTTATTCAAAATGCATGGATTGCAAACATTGCTTTTTTAGTTTAAAGTGTGTATTTTTATTCCTGTGAAATTATTTTGACTATACTCCTGATTGTATTTAGTAGTCGATACAAATTTATTCACAGAAACAAAGTCTGTATTATCGTTTATCTAAATGTAGCTGCTAGAAAAACTTACCTTTGTAGCTGACGTCACAAATCCCTCTTATTTTTCAGTCCCCCTCCTAACGGTTTGCATTTTAATGTTAACATGTTTTGCCTAACAAATTACTTTTCACTGCGTTTCACTGTACTGGTCACAACATCCATGTTTTTGGAATGATCAATGAAAATCATGTGAGATAATAGTATCAAAAATTGATTTCATGTGGTATAACCACTTCACTGTGGATATCATGTTAGACAGCACCAGTGGTGGAAAGACTACTGAAAAATCATACTCAAGTACCATTACTTCCCCAAAAATGTAGTGCAAGTAGAGTAAAAGTATCTGCTGTAAATATTACTCCAAGTATGAGTAAAAAGAAGACATTTAAGAAGTATTACACTGTGAAAAGCTGATGTTTTTACATGCAACTTATGCATGTGTGTGTAAACGTAACATTTTATAGTGCATTGAGATATTGTTTAAGACTATTTGACGATTTCAGTCATCGTACAGTAAACATCATTGTCATTGCGTGTAAAGATTTTGGACATCATCTTCCTGGACACTTTCCAAACATGTCTTCAAATTGTTGATAATGATGCAAAATTATTATTATTTGATAGGACGGGAATCACAGAAATGATTTTTTATTTTGCCTATCCCCATAGACAAGAAAAAAAATTAAGTAATTACGCAGTTTGAAGGAAAGTAGTGGAGTAAAAGTAGCGATACCGCACTAAAAATGTACTCAAGGGAAAGTAAAAGTACACATTTTTAAAACGACTTAGTAAATTACAATTCCTCAGAAAAACTACTCAAGTACAGTAATTGGAGTATTTGTAACTTGTTACTTTACACCACTGGACAGCACAAATCAGTTTACAACTGTATAGTGATATGTACATTATCTGCTATCAGCAAAGTACATTTTTTATCAATGCAATCTATTGAGCAAAATATTGAGACACAGCCCATAATTTATCTATCATAACTAGCATATAGTGTACTTAGTTCACCTTTAACACAGCTAGAACAGCTATTGTAACATAGCACAGTAAGCAACCTCACAAATACTGCTTACCTTTATTTTATTAACTTTCAAATAAATGCATTTCTTAGTATAACAAAAAAAATAATAATAAAGCAGATTTCATGACACAGTACTTCCCTAAAGGAACAGTTCACCCATACATGCACCCTCATCATTGTGCCAAATCTGAATTCCTTTCATTTGTAGAGCCCAAAATGAGACGTTTTGAAAAATGTTCATGTTGCTCTTTTCCATACAACGTGAGCATCTTCTTCAAAGCTACATGTCATCTCATTTTGGATTTAACTGAGAAAGGAAGCAGAGCAGGTTTAAATCAAAATAAAAGGCGAGAAAATCATGACAGACATAGAATTGTTAAATAAACTGTTCCTCTAATTCACCAGATTTGGATGACAACACAATGGCCGTAGACACCTTTTCATACACAATAATCTCTCGTGCACGATAACACGTTGCCTTTGGCATGAACACAATATGAGGAAAACGGTGCGCAGAGAAAAACGTTGAAGCGATTCTTCTCACAGCGTTAACAAAGGCCTTTCCATTTCTTTGAAGGTTTGTATGTACACTGAAATCAGAGTTATTTCACAGACGGAAACTTCTTAATGAGGCTCATTCAGCCCAATAGCTTGAAGAAAACACTGGTGTGTTCTGTATAAATACAAAGATATAACACTAACAGTATAGTGAGGCCTTTCCAATCTCAGTCAGTCGTCCAACTCGAGGCCAAAGTGACTGTACAAGTCTCGTGTGGTCACTCCACGCAGGCCGGCTGTAGGAGACACAGAGAGACAGTTGTCTTTATCAATGGTCACATAGGGAAAAATGACCCCCTCCGGCCCTCAGAGCAGCTGAAGTCACAGTGAGGCCGGAGAAACTCGGCATGCTGGGAGTCTAAAAGGGTCCATTATCTTACAGAATGCAGCGGTAATACCAGAGGATGCCATTATCATAATCTTGACACTGGTGAGAAATGCAGAGCGAGCGTACGGAGGCTGTAACCCACTTAGATGAGTGGGACGGCAGAAGTGTGTAGGCCACAAGTGTTTATGGAGAGGAGGTTATTGTGGTATGAGATATTTTGTCGGGGAGCAGACCGACATAAAACGTTTTTTCATTTATTATTAAAGGTCTTACCTAGTCTGCCCAGTAGAGTTTGTCCGATGTCTTTGATGTCATTGTATTCATGCAGCAGGTCGATGTGCTGATCCAGCTCTTGTACAACAAATCCTCTACAAACACAACCACACAGCAACGCAAGCTCAGTTTAATCCATAGATATATACATTAGCCCCCGGTTTCACAAACAAGGTTTAAGGCTAGTTATGGATTAAACTGCATGTTTGAACTGTCTCAACTGCAATTAACTTGCAGTTAGATGTCTTAAAACATGTCAGTGTAATTTTTTGTCTACAGGTACACACCAGTAATGTATTTTACGAAGACCGTTTTTATAAATGTGGCTTAAATAGCCTAATTTAACTAAGGTCTAGTCCTGGCTTAAGCTAAGCCCTGTTTGTGAAACTGGGCCTAGATGTCGCCTACCCTGTTGTTGTCTATTAGAAGGAATGCGACAATAGAGTCGCCATTTTAGTACAGGGTAGCGTTCCTGTGAAATGAATGCGGGACCAAGCTGCAGTGGAGGACTGTGGCCATCCAAAGTCAGAGATATACACATATATCTATGATCGGGAGTTTTCCCGCTGGTCAGTATGCAAATATTTTTTTAAATTACGCAAAATGATAATTTTACATCACTTTTCTATATTGATGGATGTGACCGCACAGGTATTACCGACAAAGAGTGTGTGTTTGTGTAAATGGAAATGTACTATAAACCCTCCCTGTTTAGTTTGATCTCCTGCTTTCACTTCTCGATCGTTTGTGAATGAATCCCTGTTATGAACGACTCGTTCACTTAGCCGACAATAATACAAGTTTCTGGCACCGCAGCATCTTGTTGTCATATATTTTATAACATTGTTTGCTTATTTTATTCAACAAAACTAGCATAAGCCTAGAATTTAGTGCGAGTTGGTGCTCCTTTGTCTTATGGTGAATGCAGTAAGAGACTGTATTATCATCAATAACGTGACTTTGCTGAGCACAAAAGTTCACAACATACAAAAACATAAAAAAACGAAATCTTAAATGTTCTGCCTTTGTGCTTTGTATTCTTTGCCTGCTCATTACTACACCTGTACACAGCGCTTAAAGTCCAGCATCTTAACATTGGCACACTGTCTTGACTAGTGCGGTTAAATGACGTTTGTACTGGGAGCACTGTACCAATGTGGCGGCGCTATTGACGCATGCTCAGGGAGCCTATGTGATATCTAGTGTATATATCTATGAGTTTAATCTGCCAGTAAACTAAAATTAAATTAAAAATAAGCAATCTCAAAATGGACATATTTTACATTGAAGATTATTTAAAATGCAACCAAAACTAAATATATACACTAAACTGCTATCTTAAAGTTTCCATGAAATTAAAATTAAGTTTTTAGATGTTAGTATCACTATTGTTAGCTTTTAGGATATTTATAAGTTAGTGTGCTCCAAAACAGTGACAAAAATCGCGTTTAGAAGATATAAAACTGATATAAACATTAAAGCTTCTGCCTAAATGGATTGTTTTTTTTTTCACGTCACCTCATACGTCAGTTTCTCATCAAATCAGGCAGATTTTTAGCCCATCGTTATTTCTGTTTATTTACTTGTGTAAATGTGTGTAAAATTATTTTTATTCAGTTTTTAAATTAGTTTCAGTAATATTATTGACTAATATAAAAATATCCATGATTTATTTACAATACAGTTTGTAAAGTAAGATTTTCTGTCTTTTAGTAGAAATATTATATGAGAGACTTGCTTTGTTTACCAAATAAAGTGGATGTAATTGGATTTGCATTGTAAACATTAAGGTTAAAAAGGTATTATTTTATATATTAGGTTTTAGTAATGATACTCCTAAAATCATTCCGCATAAATCCGCAGATTTTCAACAATATTCTGTGCAGAAATAGCAGAAAATGTCAGCAGATTCTGTCTGGCCCTAATCATGACCAATCAAAAGCTCTCTAGTGTCTGACATGCCCCGCCCCCTTCAAGACGCTTCACATTTGATGTGCTTGAGCTCAACCACTCTCACTGGCAGAGCGGTATTAAAGCAAAAGGTTATTGGCTGTTTTATAAAAAAGGGGAGGAGCTACACTATGTCCCACCCTCTATTTATGTTTCGGTCAAACATTGAATAAAAATGCACATTTTAAAGCACTTCATGGGACCTTTAAAGTCCCCTTGAACCGGAAGCTGAGATTATTTTTTTTTTCGTATTGTGATGCAGTTCCTAGAGAAACAGAATATTAAATGAGTAAACAGTGGGCTTGGCTTGTTTTTTCTACTGCTGGCTTATTGGTTGTAGTAAAGTAGGCATTTCATTCAGAAAGACCAAGAAAAGAGTTGTTCCAACCTAACAGACTCCTCCTCTTCACCATTTCTCTTTGTTGTCAAAACTGACAGCGTGGTTAAACATGTTAGCCACTCCCAATTCCTAAGATATACGTAATCAGGCCTGAATTAAGAATTCAGAGGCCCCTGCCACAATGTCTTGTAGGGCCCCCTACAAGGCCGCACCCCTAAAGTTGAATTAAAAAATAAGATTAATATAATATTTTTTAAATAAAGTTAATCTATAATGTTTTGCCCACATTTTTTAAAATAAATGATATGGTACATATATTTATAGTCTACAAAGATTTAACTTATTTATTTTATTTTATTTTAAAAGCATTTAAAGCACACTTTGATAAAAAAAAAAAACTAATAAAACTAGTGAAAATTAATGGTTTTTAATATACTTGTTCAAGTTCACTGAAGCAGTACTAAAAAATTTTAATCTATAATTTCTACAAACTTAAAATGCATATGATTTGGATATAACAGCTCTCCAATCCAGTTCTATGAATCTGAGTCTTCCATAATACACACACTTAATAATGACTCCTACTGTCTCCCTCGTGATGAAGAGTAGGCAAAAAGCACTTGATTTTAAGGCTGAAAGTATCCGAAATCACACACCATACCAGTTCTCTCCTGTCTCTCTCCTCTTCAGGGCCTTTTTCTGTCTCTCTCTCCATTTTCTGTCTGTCTCTCCTATTCAGACACACGATGAGTCCAGTTTGAGCTGCGGTTAGCTTTCTCCGCCTGGTTAATATTAGCTTGATAGCTAGCTAACATTCCCTATAGTGTCTTCTTTACCTTCATTCTTCTCATCATGGATCTGTTTGAACAAGGTGTGTGCATACATGGAACATGCCTCAATAAAGATGCCTCCTCTCCTCTTTTTCTCTTGCGTTTGCTACATCCACTTGTCCACTCATTTTGATCTATGACCACTACTACACTACAGTCTTCCCAATTCAGCGCGGGTTATTTCAAAACTTTCCTTTCTATGGAAAGTAAATGTATTTCCAATCTGATATGTAATGGGGGGAAAAAAAAAAGAACGTGTTCATCAGTCGCTGGATTCGAACCGGGTTCATGATCGATCGCCTCAAAACATGGTGCCATGCTCTTTACGAGCTACGCCACTCCCACTTGCTGTCTACTGCGCTCTTTGGTTATGTTGTCTCTGTCGATCAAACGGCGCTGGCGGGGAAACATTCAATTAACTTATTCCAACGAGGTGCGCTATTTGCACTTAGCCTAAATAGACATTCCAAAATCAGCCTTTTTTTCCCCCCTCGCAGGGGCCCCAAGTGCGCACGGGCCCCTGGGCCTGTGCCCATAATGCCCATTGGTTAATCTGGCCCTGTACGTAATAGACCATTTTCACACTTCCGGGTTGCTCAGTAGCGGAAGTCATCATAGTTGGGAAAACTTAGAGCGCAGTGAATAGGAGAAAACAACAAATTATTTTTTTACAATCTTTTTTGCTCAAATAATAAAGAAAAACTCCACGATGATGTTATAAAGAGTTTCAGAAAAAGCAAAAAAAATGTGAGACTGATGACGGCAGCCAGAGGAGAGAATAACGTCAAATTTGCTGTCCTGTCCCATAGACGCTGCATTAAAACCCCATCGCACAAGCGGTAATTCATTTTTTGTAATTTGAAGCAAAGATGATATAATACACACATAAATACATATAAATGTTCATACGTTTTTTTAAAAATCTAAATATTACAAATTTTAAAGGATTTAAGATGCTGTTGACCGTTAAACGCATCATAAGAGTCTTGTGAAAAGGGTCCATCTGACAACTTAAAGGAAAAAAAAATAACAGAATGCATTTTCAGATTTCAATTAAAGATTAGAAAGGCAAACTTTTTTTTTCTTAATGACATGCATAGTTGAATTGTTCACCACAAAACTAGCAATGTCAACTAACAAAATCATATGGTTAGTTTTTATTTCTTGGGCATTTTAAGAACACTTGAAATAAAGAACATTTGTAGTGCACAGACAATATATATTTGCTGTTATTCACTCAGGCCATCTAATATGTACAGTAAAGCAAGCTCTTTTTTTATTCAGCAGAGCATTAAAAAATTTTTTATCTTGCTGAAATTGTGGTCCTTGGCCATTCATAAAAGTAAGTCATGAGCTACCTACATTAATTATATATATATATATATATATATATATATATATATATATATATATATATATATATACATATACACACACACACACACACATCTATATATCTACATCTATATCTATATATATCTATATATATCTATATATATATATATATATATATATATATATATATATATATATATATATATATATATATATATATATATATACAGGGCCGCTGCTGACCAAAAGGGTGCCCTATGCGAAATTTTACTGTGGTGCCCCCACAGAGGAACAAAAACACACAAACATATATTTAAACATGTATTTATTTATTTATATGGATAAATGTGCATTTAAACACTCAAAATTATACTTAAACATTCGAATATTTACATTTTCTATACACACATACACTTATTTAACAACACACTTTACATGCCAATTTGCACATAACAGCTGCACATATTAAGTTGTATAAAGTAATATAGTTGTACATACACTTGTCAATTTGTATATTTGCATTCACTACTTAAAATATATTTATTATCTGTTTTTTAGTCCTGTCTGTAATTCTGTTGCACTGTAGAAGCTCTGTCACGAAAACAAATTCCTCGTATGTGTGAACATACCTGGCAATAAAGCTCTTTCTGATTCTGATTACAAAATAATAGTTTACATTAAAGTAAACACTGACATTTCTTCTACAGAAGCATTCCCAATTTCAAACTTTACAAAAGGTAAGGAATAAAACCCTCTCTGTACCTGTAGAGATGGACGGTCCTCAGGGTTGCATCCTGCCTCTGTGTCTGTACCTGTGCTGCTGCTGGTGCCTCTGGAGCAGTGCTGGATCAGGCCACCTCATCTTCTTTTGTGACAATTTTCAGCATTGAACCTCCATATACAATACAGAAGAAATTAATCATTTAGAGAAAAACTCATGACATACCATTAAAACATTGAGCTAGTCAAGCACTCTTCATAATGTGTCTAAAAACCAAAATGTGGATTTAACTTGCACTATAATCTATGGTGACAAACACTGACTCTCACTGTCAGTATAAATCAAAGAAATTTGAGGTTTTTAAGAATTAAAAAGTGTATTAAAATTAGTGTGTTTTTAAACAAAAACTTTAACATTCAGAAAAAATAATCATTAATGAATTCATGCTTTTATATTATATTAGATTTTATATTATTGATCTTTCAGAAATTACAAAATGAGTCAGTTTTGTTATTTCATATAGTAAAACACACCAATCCACCGATGTAAAGACAAAAGAGACTTTAATGTCATTGCAGTGATACAAGCAATTACAACAGCAGCAATAAGAAATGTATAGAAATAGACAAAACAATAAACAACTGCAAAGAATGATATAATTATATAACATAATATAATAACTATATAATAATAAATAATACATACAGTGAAAATAATTGTGCAGTGCGTGTGTATGTAGCTGGTGTGCTAACAGAATTGTAAAGTATTGCACAAGTTATTAAAAGAATTGAGTTTGTGTATTTACCAGCAACATAGGGAAGAGGGGCAAATGCGAAAAGTCATAAAACATGTCCTGTCATAGTTTAAAGCACAATGCAGAGCCGCAAAGCAAATAAACTGAACGTAAACAACAACAAATAAGGCAGATTTGGTGCAGTTGTGGCGAAGTTTAAACGTTAGCCTCACTAGTGAACAAGCAAAAATATGTTTTTCAGATTCATGGAAGTTACCTGAAAATGATGCACGCGATTCATCTTGCACTTTTTTTCTCTTCTCGGCTCCAGACTGCTGTTGTCTTCCCGGGGATAGAGCTGCAACTTGCATCAGTTATAAATATTTGCTGCTAGCAGCCGCCCAGATAGTGGACCAGACCGCGCCGCGCGTACGCGTCTATGCGCGTACACGGAAAAAATTACGTCACATGTTTGTTTTTGCGCTCGTCATAAAATGATTTTTTTAATGTATTTAACAACATATTATCAATATACATTTTATTTACACTCAGTTTATGTTAATATTATTAAATAAATGTTAACATTGTTTTTTTTGAGCAACCGTCCGAGATGGTGCCCCCTTCCGGAGCTGAGGCCCTACTCAGCCTGCATACTCTGCGTATAGGGAGCGGCGGTACTGTATATATATATATATATATATATATATATATATATATATATATATATATATATATATATATATATATATATATATATATATATATATATATATATATATATATATATATATATACATATACATACATCTAAAAAAATATATATTTTTTTAGATATATGAATAATTAAAATATATGAATAATGAAGTATGCACAAAATTCTTCAGATCAGTGAGTGTTGTTCATCTTAAAATATTTATATGATTCATCACTAGTTATTCTAATGTTTCATGTAGAAAAATGTGAGTCATGGGTATTAATTAAGGCTGTTTCTCAATAAAAAGAACGCAGAGAACGGACTCGCGTTCTTGTGGAGATCCGTCTTGCCAAGTCACCTCGGAAGAACGAACTCGGGAGACCACGAGAACAGAGAACGTGTCCTGTGAGAAACGAGATGCTGCGTTCTTCCCTGGTTCTTCCTGATGGTCACATCACGCATTTTTAATGAAAAATTATTTAAACATTTCAGTATTCATACAGCGATTTATGTTTTCCCCCATTTCAATATATACTATGCATAAAAACCTCACAAATATATACACTGCACAATACAAATAAAACTAATGTTAATACGAATTTCAGCAAATAAACACCCTTATTGTGTTTATGCTTTTATAAAGATTTACATGGTAATGTTTACTTACTTACTTTAGGGAAACTCCTGACTGGTAAATAAGTTATATCTCTGAACTTTAATAATAAATCTATATTAAATGTTGCACTTCTTATCTCCTTCAGCCGCAATGACTTCTGTGACTTCTCGAGCGAGTTTTCCACTCAAGTCTGCATCGGTGCGTCCATGATAACAAGAACACGTCTAGGAACTTTCACGCATCCTCCTCTCTTGCGGTCTTGAGTTTTAGAACTGAACTTTGGCAGTTGATGGTGACGTTACACGAGAACACGAAGACTGTCAAGAAAATGAATGTCCAAAAATGAAAAAAAGTTTAGCATGTACACATATTTTTTGGATGTTTAAGTGGCAGAAGCTGTTGATTTTTTGCCATTTTAAGAATCTCAAGGACCACGGTTTCAGCAAAAAAAAAAAATTTTTATTGGTATACTGAAAATAAAAACAAAAATAAAAATCAGAAACATCAGATGGCCTGGGTGAGTAAATTAACTGCAAATTTTCAGTTTCCTTTTAAAGTCAGAGTGAAACGGACGTTGCTGCAGACGTTTATTTCAGTATGATGAGGTATTTTCAATTGAAATGGAATAATAAGTGGGGGTGGGATTTTCTTTTAAACTCCTCCTCACATCTTTCACTTGTAGAAAAAATAACGTTGAGGAAGCAAATGGTCAGATTTTGATTAAAGATTACTAAAACAAACAATTTTTATTAAATAGATTAACTTGCAGGGATTAATTGTTCACATTAGGACTAACAATGTATGCTAGCAAAATTAACATTGTAAATTGGATTTCGTACTTTAAAGGTCCCGTGAAGTGCTTTGAAATATGCATTTTTATATTTATGTTTAACGTAATCTCAAACGAATCGAGATGAGAAGAGAGGGTGGGACATATTGTAGTTCCTCCCTTTTTTTTTAAAAACAGCCAATACTGTTTTCTTTTATCACCGCTCTGCCAGTGAGAGTTGTTGAGATCAAGTGAAAAACAAATTAGAAGCATCTTAAAGGGGGTGGGGCATGTCAGATACTAGAGAGCATTTGATTGGTCAAAATTTGAAGTGAAACTGAAGTATGATGTGACAAAACCGTTTATCCATTAAGGCGGAAGTTACAAACTACAAGCTTTACATGTTTTTATCAGTTTTATTTTTTCTAAATGCTGTTTTGGAGCACACTAGCTTATAGATATCCTAAAAGCTAACAATACTGATACTAACATCTAAAAACTTTATTTTAATTTCATGGGACTTTTAAGAGTGAACACAACAATATATCTAGCATGTAGAATTGCTGAATGTCTCCTCAATTGTAAGTTGCTTTGAACAAAAGCATCTGCTAAATGACCAAATGTATATGTAATCTTTTTCCACCTACTCTTTTTCCAGCGAGGCAATCTCTGAATCCAGACAATCCCGTGTTTTCTTGAGCTCTTTCACTTCTTCCTCAAGACAAACAGGAGATTTCACCATACTAGGCTTTAGTACCTATCATTACAAATCAAACAGAACTCATCCTTTATCTATATCGACCATAATTCACATCAGTTTTGCACACTCATCAAAGATCACACATGATTTGTAGATATTAAATTTGCATAAATACTGTTTTTAATAATTGTGGATATCATATCATAGACTACTAATCTGTCAAATTCACAATATCAATATTAATTCTGAAGACATTCGACTTAATGAATAAACTTTACATACTGGAGATTTAAAACCTGAGTTGACACTCCTAGAGTTACATCTGGATTCTGGAGGTCTGTAAGGAATAAACAGACGTTACTAATCATGCTTTCACTGAACAGACTTGTATTGAATGTTTGTTTTCTATTGATTTAAAACGGGGGAATACAGAGTTTATACATAAAACAGCATACAAGGGAATTAACAACGGAAATTAAATACATTTAACTCAAAGCATAGTAATCATGTACATTAAGTACTTTTTAAATGTCTTAAGAGTTTTAGGATTACTCTGTATTAAAATCAGATAATCACAAAAAATTAAATAAAATCAATGAAAAAGAGTTTACAGTTTGATGCAGTTAGTATAGATTTTGTTTTGTGAATGTGGTACTTTCCAAATAACACAAGGATTCTAGTTATTTTGTCCATTTCTGATAATCCAGAGTTACAATCCCAAAAATAATTATCGGCTATACTGATAAATTATGGTATACTTCAAAAAGTAATATGGAAACTTAGAACCAAAACAGTTACTTGTGTTAAACAGGGTTTTCTGCAGCTTTTATCAAGTCAAATATAAGACTTTTAAGGCCCTGTTAAGACCATTATGAATAAAGTTTTAGACTTATATGGCTAAACACTAATGATTATTTCTAATGGCCTGGTTGGGCCAATGAATTTTATTTTTGCTTGCTACAAAAAAATAATAATAAAATGTAATTATTTCTTAGCGACATACTTTAATGTGTCAAAAGAAAAAAATAGTTGTATACACTATTTTCAACATAATATTCCTTTCTTTTTTTAAATGACAGGTTTACATTGTTAAAGGTATCAGGGTTCATACACATTTGTACTACTAAAATTGCATGACTTTTCCATGCCTTTTTCAAGATTTTCAAGTGCATTTTTATGTTCTACAGTTTCATATAATGTCTACGCATAGGTGGTTATTAATACGAAAAACAATGCGCGTTCAAATTTCTTACAGCATATCATAAAACATGCAACAATCGATTTAGTTTAAATTTATTATTATTATTATATATATATATATATGTAAATGTTATTTAAACAATGCTTACACCACACTAATGATGTGAGATCATGTTTTAGAAAAGTAAAGACAACTACCCTATATTCATGTATACGGATATTTGTTAAACTAATTTTCATGACTTTTCCAAAACTTTGTGGGTTTTTTCTGTTTTTCCAAAACTTTTCCAGGCCTGGAAAATGCCATGTCAAAATTCCATCACTTTTCCAGGTTTTCCATCGCCGCATGAACCCTGAAGTATATTTATTGTGGAGGCAATTACATAAATAACCAAATAAATATATTTGCTGGCTTTTGGTCCAAATTGATTGACTATAACTTCTATTCAACCTATTGCATTTCTGTTATAAAACCTTAAGTTTCATGCCTATTTAAAGACTCGCCCTTACTTCTGTAAATAGTTTTTGTTTGAATGGAAGATAACGTAAAGCGATATATTGCTCTGCAATTATCATGAAGAACTGTATAATTGTTTAGTTTTCTTTCCCTGATTTTATTAAGATGGATTGTTGGTGATTAGATGGATGTCGGGTAGCTTTATTTGGACAGAGGAAAATGAAGACCTGTTTAAAATTATTTAAGACATACAACACAATATTTCAGTGAATTAAGACTTGTTAATGTTGAAATTAAGAGATTTTAAGACTTTTTAATACCCTAATTAATGTTGCAGAGTTTGTTTACCTGCTTATTGAAGACACGCCCCCTTGCCGTGGCGTAAACTTTGACGTGCCGCATCATCGCCGACGGGTTTGCTGTTCATTTCTAGTTCTGCTGTCATCGTTCATTTCTTTCTTCTGAGAATAAAGTTAAACTTTAGACATATGATTTACATGACCTCTAAGCTCTTAATGAGGCGCTTCTTGAGCTGTAAACCGTCCCGCGCAGTTTCTGATGAATAAATTCCCGCCTTGCTGCGTGAACTTGCGTCATCATACGGTCCTCATTCTGATTGGTTCGTACTGGTGTGAGCCTTTTGATTGGTGCATAGATGCACTTCCGGTGCACTGCTTTAGATCTTTTACGCGCAGTTTGGTTGGGTGAAGTCAACTGCGGAAACGCCATAAGGGATGCTCAAATCAATAAAGCATAATTTTTGTGACACTGTACAATAAATAATAATATATTTTTACATTACTGTGAGGTTTAGGGTTGGAGTGGAGGCAAACGTTAATAAATTATAATCTAATGGGTAATTTAATCAATAATATGAATAATACTCTGTATAATTACTTTTTTTTTTTTTTACATCGCAATGACGGGTAAATAAATTATACTATTTGTTAGAGGTATGATAAACCGCTAATAACGGATTTTATGATGCAAATCAATAAACAAACCCTACATCAAACGGCGGCCAGTAATGCAATCACAAAGCAGTTTTTATATTTAATCGGTAGATGGCGGCATTTTATAAGTTATGGCGAAACACTAACCAGTATCATGAGAAGATTAGGTTATTAGAGCGTTTATTAATATCAGCGTTTAGAGATTAAACAACAACAATAAGTAATTTAAAATGACCAGAAAACTGCTTTCATGTAAAACATATTTTAAAAATCGTAAATAAAAAGCCTACATATTATAAAGATTAATTTTAAAAATATAATATTTATTAACATATATATATATATATGAAGAGTTCAGATTGCAAAAAGCTCTAAATGCCGTCTGAAATTTATATTAAAAACGAAAATTTTTCTCAGCCTTTTTTGTTTATGTTGAAATATTTTACTTTAAAGACCAAGAAAAGGATTTATTCTTTATTCTTTGCCATAAAAGTGATATTAATGAACATACACACATGAACCTGAAAAAATCTTCTGTCTGTTAAACAAAAACGGGGGGAAAAAACAGGGGGGGGGCTAATAATTCATATTAATAATATTATCAAATATCAAATAATAATATCAAATTAATAATATATATATTATTAGCCCCTCTGTTTATTTTTCCCCAATTTCTGTTTGACGGAGAGAATATTTTTTCAACACATTTCTAAACATAATAGTTTTAATAACTCATTTCTAATAACTGATTATTTTATCTTTGTCATGATGACAGTAAATAATATTTGACTAGATATTTTTCAAGACACTTCTATACAGCTTAAAGTGACATTTAAAGGCTTAACTAGGTTAATTAGGTTAACTAGGCAGGTTAGGGTAATTAGGCAAGTTATTGTATAATGATGATTTGTTCTGTAGACTCTCGAAAAAAATTTTAGCTTAAAGGGGCTAATAATTTTGACCTTAAATGGTGTTTAAAACATTTAAAACAGCTTTTATTCTAGCTGAAATAAAACAAATAAGACTTTTCAGAAAGAAAGAAATATTATCAGACATACTGTGAAAATTTCCTTGCTCTGTTAAACATCATCTGGGAGATATTAAAAAAGAAAAAAATTCTAAGGGGAGCTAATAATTTTGACTTCAACTGTATATATATATATATATATATATATATATATATATATATATATATATATATATATATATATATAATATATATATATATATATATATATATATATATTATATATATATATATATATGTATGTAATTTGTTTTATGACATTTTAACTATGTAAGGTGAACATTACACTGTATTTTAATATCTATCTATCTATCTATCTCTATGCTATACTATCTATCTATCTATCTATCTATCTATCTATCTATCTATCTTCTATCTATCTATCTATCTATCATCTATCTATCTATGCTATCTATCTATCTATCTATCTATCTATCTATCTATCTATCTATCTATCTATCTATCTATCTATCTATCTATCTATCTATCTATCTATATATATATATATATAGATATATATAGATAGATAGATAGATAGATAGATATTAAAATACAGTGTAATGTTCACCTTACATAGTTTAAAATGTCATAAAACAAAATCTCTATTTTTGGTCCATTTGAATTGTTGTTTTTAATAAAATAAACTTTATTATGCTATGATTGCAACAATAAATGTATTCCTAAACATAAGTGAATGTGAAAAAATAATCCAAGGTTTTGAATTTTGCCATATTTTTCACGTTATTTCTTAACTGTTTGATCAATAAAAAAAAGTAGGAATTTTTAGAAAATTTTAATGATTTATGAACCATACAAAGACAAAAAATATATGATTCAAAATATATTTTCAGATCTGACGAGTAAATGTATTTAATATATAATGAAATAAAACAAAAAATGTTAATCTGGGAATTGATGATCAGTGTGGAATGACCAGAATACAGTTCAATTTATTTTTATTTATATCTAATAATTGTATAATTTTAACAAAACATCAAAAACATGTTAATGCTATTCTGAAAAGTTTTCAAACTGAAATGAATAGATTTTTCAAATATCTATTTAAAGCTTTTTTACGCGGCAGTGATTTGTCAACTAGATTTACAAAACAAAATTCAGCCCAAAAACTGGGATGTAGTGATGTGACATAACGTCATAGACAATGTTACAAAGAGTGTTTTGGTCTTTTTAGGTAACTCTGTTCGGATGGATGCAGACATGGTGCAGTGCAATCTGAGCTGCTTCCAATGGTTGTAAATGTGCTCACCTAACCCCACCCCTAACCCTATCCCCCACAGTGACGTCACTAGCTCCACTGAGTGCATCGTGTCTGACATTGCATCTCTGAGATATGCAATCTCAGCTTGCATCATCAAGGCTGCATCCAGATACTATTGACATGAATATGAAATGTGTAGCTTTCAAATTAGGGATGCACAGATAGGATTTTTTTGGAGTCTGGTACAGATTTTGAAATAAAAATCATTTGTCTGATGCTGATACAGAGAACAATATTGGTCAACTGTGTAAAGTAACACAGTATTAGCTATTTATTATTATTATTATTTTATTTTATAAAATATGAATTCTTCCCAGGGCAACGCGGTGACGCAGTGGGTAACATGTTCGCCTCACAGCAAGAAGGTCGCTGGTTCGAGCCTCGGCTGGGTCAGTTGGCATTTCTGTGTAGAGTTTGCATGTTCTCCCCGCATTGCGTGGTTTCCTCCGGGTTGCACCGGTCTCTCCCCACAAGTCCAAGAGACATGCAGTACAGGTGAATTGAGTATGCTAAAACTGACTGTAGTGTATGGTGGTGTGTGTGTGAATCAGTGTGTCTCCCAGTGATGGGTTGCAGCTTAAAGGGCATTGGCTGCGTAAAACATATGCTGGAACAGTTGGCGGTTCATTCCGCTGTGGCGACCCCTGATAAATAAGGGACTAAGCCGAAGGAAAATGAACGAAGGAATGAAAATATGAATTCGTTTAAAGTGCATTGGTTTCTTTTATTGTCCAAGATGTTTTTAAACCCAAACTAACCAATGGGTTTGTGCTAGCACTTGAGCATATCTGGCGTTTCGTACATATTAGACTCAGGTCTAATTATTTGTACAGATTTCATTTAGGTTTTTTATAAGTATTTATATTTTTGTTGTAAGAAAACATTGATTATTCAAAAGACATGCAGCTCACTTCCTCCGTTCAATGACAAACCGTCAATATCTGTCTTTTCATATTATTGTCAACATAGCTTTCAATCCATCAATATGGGCAGACAAAATATCAGTCACCAACACATCTGTGCATATATCTTGTTATAAAACATTGCAAAGTTTCATTCATTCGTTCATTCTTTCATTCATCATTTTATTCATTTTCCCTTCGGTCTTAGTTCCTTATTTATCAGGGTAGTCACAGAGGAATGAACCGCCAACTGCTTCAGCATATGTTTTACGCAGTGGATGCCCTTCTAGCCACAAGCCAGTACTGGGAAACATCCATACCACTCTCTCATTCACACACACTCATACGCTACTGCCAATTTAGTTTATCCAATTCACCTATAGTGCACGTCTTTGTGGGGGAAACCGGAGCACGTAACACAGGGAGAACAGGCAAAATCCACACAGTTGGAACTCGAACCAGCAAACCTTCTTGCTGTGAGGCAACAGTGCTAACCACTGCAGCCACCGTGCCACCCAGGCTAAACAGGCTTTCTAAAAAATACAAAAAGCATAAAAGTTGTAATATTCAGACTGTAAAGTGTCTTTGTACCCAGTACTGTAAGTCCACTGAACAGTGTTTTGATGCTGATGAGGACGTGACCTCAGCCCTCATGAGACTGATGATGTCTCTTTCTAAATCACTGCACACAATTAAAAAGTAATTTGATTAACAAACTGTTTAATGTGGAAGGACAATATCTTAGTACAGCTGCAGGAAACAGCGACTGTAACCTTCAGACAAAGAGCTACAGGAATAAAACAATAAATAAAATGGCATAATGTGGTGTTGCTTTGTGAAGGAGCTGTGAGTGTTCTTCATGGGATCGATGGGATGCTGCAATCCTCTTCCTGAAGTGTGTGGGACTAAGATGTTACATGTTTCGAGAGAAGGAAAAATGGGTTTTGTGCTCCAGAAGTCTCTTGATGTTAAAGGGTTCACCTAAGCATTTAATCTGCCTCCACTTGTTCCAGACCTGTTTGAGTTTCTTTCTTCTGTTGAAGGCAAACTATATTTTGAAGAATGTTTGAAACTAGTCATTGACATCTATTGTAGGAAAAAAAAAAGATACGGTAACACTTTACTTTGATGGTCCATTTGAGTATTAGTAGATTGTCTGCTTAATATCTGCTGATTCTGCTCCTTCAACAGACATTTAACTGACTATAAGAAACTTTGCAAGTACATGTCAACTCACACTAGCCCTAACCCCAACCTGACAGTCTACTTATAATCTAATGACAATTAGTTGGCATGTAGATGCAATGTAACTTAAATTCAACAAACGGACCATCAAAATAAAGTGTGTCCAAAGATACTATGGAAGTCAAATGGCGCCAGATTTTTTTACATTCTTCAAAATATCCTTTGTGTTCAACAGAAAAAGAAACTCATAACATTTTGGAACCACCTTTCAGTCTTCTGGAAGTCTTTCAGTTATCAAGAGGATATGGAGATTAGAAGATAAAATGCTTGAAATAAAATAAATAAAAAGTAATGTATTTATAAACTAAATAAAATAATTCTAAACTAAGTAATATCTTTAATATGTTTTTATTATAAATAAAATAAAATATATAAATGACCTGAAGTGTTTTGTTCAACCCAGGCTCATTCTGATTACGTACCTCTATATATATTTCTGGAGACAGCAAAATACGTCCCAGGAGCTACGTTTTTTGCAGTTTTTGTTTTGTGAATCCGCCAGAGGCTGCTGCGTATGCATTTTGAGATTTCAAATTTCTCTTGCAAATGCCATTCGTGCGTGCTGTTCTTATGTAAATCCATCAGAGGCCGCTGTTGACTGACTGACTGACTGTTCAACCGACCGATCCCCACACCCTTCCCTAAACCCAACCAATCATATTTTAAAAAGCACATACTGACCCGCTCATTCCCTTCCCTAAACCCAACTGCAGTGTTTTGAAAAGCAACCCAGGAAAAGAAAAGCCCTGGCCTGATTTAAACCACGTTTTCAGATTTTACCACATTCTCACGCTGTTATTTATGTTATTTTTTTCTTGGCTTTTGTTTTTGTCTTATCTGCTTTCTGGAACTGTTCTTCACCAAACTGAATCCTTGTCGTCGCAGTCAACTCCGCTCTGTATCTCCGCCGACATACATGTCGAGCTAACTGGACAAACTGGTAACAGCGGAAAAGCCGTCTACATGCAGGTAAGCGCTCAGCTGGTAAGCGAGAAAAGGAACGGCGTCATACCGCCCCATAGCATTAGCTCTGGCTACATAATTTACGATCTCCAGAAATGTATATAGGGTTACGTTTTCAGAATGAGCCTGTGTTGGTTTTATTCCGCCTGTCAAATAAATGTTTGTCGTTTTCATTTAGTTTAACATGATGCTATAATATAGAAATACTAAAATAAACATCAACTAACATACAAATGAATACAAGCACATGGACATAAAAAATATGGAAATACATGACTACACTGTTAAAAAAAATTGTTAAATTTACGGAAAATAAATTTAAAATAAATTTACGGAAAATAAATTTAAAATAAATTTACGGAAAATAAATTTTGGCTGTGGTTGCCAGAATTTTTCCGTAAAAATACGGAAGTTTATAGAACTGTTTAAATTTACAGAAAATAACCATATTTCATTAACTGATACAATGTTCAGTTCACAAAAACGTAGCTAAGTGCATAAAAACGTAAAGTCATTAAATGCATTAATGTGTTTGTGTGTGATTACGATTAACAAACCGATTTTCACTGCATTAGTAACTACAGTTACCTTTAAACAAAAGAAGATGCAGCATAACATCCAATAATATCCAGCTGCAGAACCACAGAACCACACACGTTTCAGGCACACACAATCTAGCACACACAATCTAGGCAAACCATATATGGTAACTAACTAACTCCTTAGGAGCATTATTGCCACCTACTGTATTTCACAGATATTGCGATCGAGATCGTCCATGCTGCGATTGCCATTCATTAGACTGTGAACAGTTTATGGTTTCCCATTTCAGTCATTATTCATTATTATATCGTAACGATCACTTTAACATCTCTGCAGTTTCTGAACTCAAATTATGTAAATAAATAATTGGTTAAACACTTATGACTTTATTCACATTCTCAAAGAAAACATAAAAGACTGTCTAATTGTAGGATTAAGTGTATAATTCAGGATCTTAATGTTGTCATACTTGGTTAAAATAGTTTTGTTGTAAAATATAAAAAACAAGTAATAATGTGTCACATTAAAATGAATTATTATAGATAATAATAAAAAAATTATATAGTTGTAAACTGATTTAAACTACTATTTTTACTAAACTGCAGCAACTGTTATTATATTTATATGTTAATATATATATTAATTCATTCATTCAATCATTTTCTTTTCGGCTAAGTCCCTTTATTAATCTGGGGTCGCCACAGCGGAATGAACCGCCAACTTATCCAGCATATGTTTTACGCAGAGGATGCCCTTCCAGCTGCAACCCATCCCTGGGAAATATATATATATATATATATATATATATATATATATATAGATATATATATATATATATATATATATATATATATATATATATATATATATATATATTTATATATATATTATTAACAGTATTAACAGCAGCTGGATATATCTCATAACATCAGGTACTCTCACTTCATCTTGCACTTGCACACAGACGCTACTATCCTCCACAATGGTGACACAAAGAAACGTTTTACAGTATTTTGCTGTTTTTTCTTCTTCTTGATTTTACGGTAAAATACCGGCAGCTGTGGTTGCCAGTAATCTACTGTTTTTTAACATTTTACATTCGTAAATTCAATTTACAGAATATTTCTGTTAAAAATACATTTCACAGTCTGTATTGTTCATCGAACACATTTAACCCCTTAAATCCCAGAGCAAAATCCTCACTAGTGTCCTTACTACAGAGGGTTGAACACTTAGGCAGTGATGAAGGTAATGAGATAATTAATTGTCTAATTAAAGGAGGATTGAGAATTATTGATGAACAACTGTTAACAAGCAGCCAAAACCAAAGATGAAATCAACTAAGAATAAAACTCTAAACAAAAATAATAATTAATAAAAATAAAACAAATTACACAATAAGACATTAATTTCTCAAGATCTCAGCAGAGATCATTAAACAACTCCACAAACATCAGGAGCTTCACTTATTACTGAACTTTGGCTTTATTTCTGTTACATGAACAAAAGCTCTTAATGAAATATTTGCTGTTCTTTTGAAGTAACCATGATGGAGGACAGAGTCTGCTTTAGTTGGGCTCTTCAACTATTTGTTGTAACACTTTTGGCTGCAATTAATTGTGTTAATTACACTATTTGTACAGCACGAAAAGCCAAAACAAAACATAGGATTAAGTCTGATGAGAATAACTATGATGTCAAAACCACCCTTGCCTGTTTGTGCACTCATTGAATATCTTGTTAGTTATAAGTAAGATATTAATACCATATGTAAATGAAATCACTTGACCTACAGCAGCCAATAACTGTTTACCAGGTCTAAATACACCATTCACAATGAGACTGTTCGATCTATGGCAGAACTTAAAAACACACAGACATCAACAGTTAGCCTTTGAATCTCAATAATGGTGACAAACAAAAAATCCAAATCAAATAAATAACACTCTACTGAAATATTACCCCCCAAGAACAACATAAAATAAAGGCAAAAAAGGAAATTGTAAGAACTTTAAGCTGCATAATATATTCATGCTGCAATGCATGCTAGGAGTTTTGTACTATGCTATGGTTGAGGTTCATATCCTGATTCTTGATGTCTTTGTGTCTTAGCGTGCAGATGGAGATCTCAAGGTTTTGTGCATAAAACTAAATTATAAATTCTTAATAATCCCTTAATCATTGTTTGTTGATGCTCCATGGGAAGCTGTAACACATCTCAAAAACATCAAATAAAAGCTATTTTCTATGGCTTAATTAAATAATAAAATACTAGAAATTACATCTGTAACAATTAAGCACATACAGTTTAGTTTCTCATTTCCTTTCTTGCTATAACTGATGTACAGAAGTCCTAAGAGGCCATGCATTAAAATGTTTTTTTCTCTCGTGTTATGTCGTGATCACGACTTAATTATCTCGTGATCTCGACATAACAACTCGTTTTCTCGTGATCTCGACATAACAAAAAGTTGTTATGTCATGATCACGACTTAATAAAGTTGTTATGTCGTATAACGACTTAATTTTCTCGTGATCTCGACATAACAAAAAGTTGTTATGTCGTGATCACAACTTATTTTTTTTGCTTTTATTATTTATGTATTAATTATTATTATTATTATTATTATTATTAATAATATCTGGCAAATGTCTGGCCAGAGAGTCTACACTGGCCCTGCGAACAGGGAGAGAATAGTCCAACTGCAGACACGCATTTGTGCAACACATTAAAGGCGTTCAGAACAGCCATAATATGAGAGCAAACGCTCGTGCTCATGATTAATGTACATTTATGATTATATTCACGTATTTGATTATATACCATTATTTACAATATTATTCCCTCAACTGTTACCATTTTAAGGCACTCATATGGCGCAAAATAAGTTGCTGCATGCATGAATTAAATTATGAAGAATGATGAAGATCCTGCACTTGCTTTGATCCTTTCCGCAAATTATTTACAACTTTAAAAATGCGCCATAGAGTTGCTTTAAATGGTAACAGTTGATGCAAATTATTGTAAATAATGATCATATACATGAACATAATCATGAATGTACATTAATCAGGAGCACGAGCATTTGCTCTCATATTATGGCTGTTCTGAACGCCTTTAAGGCTTTAAGGTTATTCTCTCTCTGTTCGCAAGGCCGGTGTCCTGACATTTGACAGATATTAATACTTATACTACTACTACTAATAATAATAATAATAATTAATACATAAATAAATAATTAAAGCAAAAAAAATAAGTCGTGATCACAACATAACAAGTTTTTGTTATGTCGAGATCACGAGAAAAAAGTCGTGATCACGAGAAAACAACTTTTTTGTTATGTCGAGAACACGAGAAATTAAGTCGTGATCACGACAAAACAAGAGAGAAAAAATATTTTAATGCATGGCCTCTTAGGACTTCCGTACTGATGAGTTTCAGAAACACAGTTATAACAGCCAGTGAAACATTAAGATGGAAGAGTAAAAGTTCAAGAGCCCAACTAAAGCAGCCACATGATCCACATGATGGTGAGGTCAAATGAAATATTTTCAATAAAAATATAAACCTCTGTTAATTATCAAATATTCTTGCAGATATGAGAGAAATGAAGTCAAACTGTAATCAGTGAAGCTGGTGATGCTGTTATTTAATGGAGTTGTTTAATCCTGTTTTAATTCAGTTGGTTTGGTGTGAGGCTGTGTCTAGTTTTATTTCTTGTCCTTTCCTTCAGTGATTGGGCTTGTTAACAGCAGCTGTTCATCAGTGTCTGAATTCACTCATTTGTGGTCATGTAAGCTGCGATCACACTGGACTTTTCTCCCCATAGACTTCCATTCATACGCACGCGAATGCGTCAGACCGGAAACGCAGGGTCATGCATCAAGTTTCACATTTCGCTCCGGAGCAAAGTTCAAGCTTGGTGAACTCTGACCTGCGAAATCGCATCACTTGACTGCGTGAGACCAATCCAGGATCAAAACTTGACCTCTCTGAACAGACATTTAAAACATGGAGCAATCGCTCGCTTTTTCTAATGTCTAATCATCTTGTTTAATCCCACCCCTTTTGCAGCGCCGTACGACAGAATTTCGCAAGCTCAAACTCTAGTGAGACTGCGGCTTCACTCTCCTAGTGGACTAAACTAATTGACTAATACAGGGACTAGTAAATGAGGGGGTGTGGTGAGATTTCAGACACTCTGATTAGTTTCTCGAAAACAAAGGTTAGATCTGTTACAGTTATTTTCCGTATTCATAAAATGAGCCGTTAATCCTTTAACAGGTTTTCACTGTAGATTGTACGGACATTTACTGTTAAAATTACAGACATTTTTTACAGTGTAAACAACAAAATTATATAACTAAAATCAAAATGAAAAGTATAAAAAATAAATACGAATAAATATATTATATATACAGTCTTATGCAAAAATTTGGCCACCCCTCTGTGGCTGCATAATAATGTGCTCTTTCTTTATAATAGAAGATCAGAGTGAAATGCCTTTCGATTTCTGGAGAAATCTAGATAATGTCAAGTTTTTCAGACAGAAATATGTAGTGTAGCAGTATTGAGATGTGTGAAAGTACACTGAAACTGAGAAATAGGTTATGCAAAAGTTTGGGCACCCTCTCTTTTATATGGATTTCAAAACCTGTAGTCACTTAATGCTAATTGATTACAACAAAAAATTGATTTGAGTAAAGTTGCGGTCACACTGCACTTTTCTTCCCATAGACTTCCATTCATACGTACGCGAATGCGTCAGACCAGAAACGCAAGTCTGTGCGTCAGGTTTCGCAGTTCGCTGCGTTGCAAAGTTCAAGCTTGGTGAACTCTGACCTGCGAAATCGCATCACTTGACTGCATGAGACCAATCGAGGATTAAAGCATGATCTCTCTGTACAGAAATGTAAAATATGGACCAAACGCTCGCTTTTTTAAATGTCTAATCATCTTGTTTAATCCCGCCCCCTTTCGCAGCGCGGTACAACAAAAATTTCGCATGCTCAAACTCTAGTGTGACTGCGGCAAGACTCAGTCAACTTTAACAATCCTAACTCAGGTGCAACCAATCATGAAAAAGGATATTTAAGACGGCTGATTACTAGTTGTGCTTCTCCTTATTGTGAACCTGAAAGTAGCAACATGGGAAGCTTAAAAGAACTTCCTAATAACCTAAAAACTAGGATAATTTACCAACATGAATTAGGAGAAGGATGCAAAAAGCTATCACAAAGGTTTAAGGACTATGGCTCTATTTTAACGATCTAGGCACAAAAGTCTAATGCGCAGGGCACATTTACTGCATGTAATATATATCTGTTCAGATTTTACAATCTGACACCCAAATATTTTGTGATCCTGGCTATTTCAGGAGGTTTCTGTTTATGGTTGAATGAGCGAGCATGTGTCAACAAAGAAGGGTTTAAATAAATACATAAAATGAGTTACATTTTAATCATTAACGAGATAAGTATTCACTTTGTTTTATCCAAATATGTTTCAGATTCTAAACATGCTGGTAAACGCTGACTTGCATTTATGAGTCATCCAAAAAAAATCTTCTTTGATCTTCTCCTAAATAAAAAAAAATTCACCTACAATACACCTTGGATGGACTGAGTGTGAGTAAATAAACTTCATATTCGAAGTGAACTTTACTTTTAAATTGCTTCTTTACATTAAAAGCCACTGAGGCGTTTCTAGGCCTTCTTTTGCACTAAAACACGTGTAAAGTAACTAGGGTGGATTGAATGTCCGTGACCGAAGGTAACATAGCTATCTGATCTGTGCTATGGTTTCCGTCAGCTCATCTGAAGCTTACACCTGCTGAATTACACCAGTCATTCTCGCTCTCTCTTGTGCTGCCTATATGAAGGAGACCGGGCCGAGGTGTCACAGGGGCTTCAATGGGATTTAAGTTAAAACACTTATTTAATCAGCAGTCTTTTATTTTAGTCTATTGAAGTGATCTAATTGTTTAATTTAGCATTAAGTCACACTGAACGATCATAGCAACAACAGATGGACAAAAAAATTATGGCAATCCAACAGAAATAAAAATGCTCTGTAAAATACATTTAGCCAAGGCTATTAACCATAATTTTAGGATTGTTTAATTTGAATTATCTATTTATTTTGGAAGTACTTACATTTAATGCATCACATTCACAATTTAAAGTGATTTTAAACCACAGAAAATCTTCAAATCACAAAGTGATTTAAAATGGCATTAAATTATCCACAGCATTTGCTTTCTGATTCAAATATATAAACATTCAAGACATGTACTTGAGATTAGGGCTGCACAATATATTGTTTCAGCATCGATATCACAATGTGTGCATCTGCAATAGTCACATCGCAGGATCTTCAATATTGAGTTGGGATTATAATTTAATTTAATCAATGCAGAGTTAAATTATAATGGAGTAAAAATGTTAGTTCACCCAAAAATTAAACTTTACTCACTATTTTCAAATGTTTATCAGTTTCTTTTTTATGTTGAACACAAAAAAAAAAAGATATTTTAATAACTCAAACGTATAAAACATCTGTACCTGAATACTGACTCTCCAGAAAACTAGAATTCACTTTTATCTTTGCTATATTTTATTTATCTATGATTGTAATTTATTTGTTATACAGTTGAAACCAGAAGTTTACATACACTGTATAAAAAAGCACATAACCATTTAAAAAAAGTCAGATGTTAATGTGACTAAACTTTTCTCTTTAAGGTAAGTTAGGATTATCAAATTTGTTTCTGTTATGCTTAATAGCAGAATAATGAGAGAGATATTTCTTGAGAAATTGTTATAACTTTTCTTGCAAGTCAAGTTTACATACAATAAGATTATACAACTGTAGAATAGTATTTAAGGAAAACCTCAAACACACTGCTTCCTTTTGTGACAACATGTGAAAATCAACAAGTCAGACTTAACAAAAACCAGATTACAATTTGCTAAATTACACTGGGAAAAAAATATTTTTTGGAGACATGTCCTGTGGTCTGATGGAACTAAGATGGAACTGTTTGGCCATAATGACCAGTGTTGAAATGAAAGCTTACAAGCCGAGGAACACCATCCCAACTTTGAAGTATGGGGCGGCAGCATCATGTTGTGGGGCTGTTTTGCTGCAGGAGGGACTGGTTCATTGCACAGCATAGATGGCATCATGAAGAAAGAACATTATGTAGAAATACTGAAGCAACATCTCAAGACATCAGCCAGGAAATTAAAACTTGGCCACAAATGGGTCTTCCAAACAGACCATGACCCTAAGCATACTGCCAAATTAGTTAAAATGTGCTTTAAGGACAACAGAGTGAATGTTTTGGAGTGGCCATCACAAAGCCCTGAGCTCAATCCTATAGAAAATTTGTGGGCAGAGTTGAAAAAGCTTGTAAAGCTTGTAAAGCTTTGAAAAAGCGAGCAAAACAGCCTACAAATCTGACTCAGTTACACCAATTCTGTCAGGAGGAATGGGCCAAAATTCCTTCAAACTATTGTGAGATCCTTGTGGAAGACTACCCAAATCATTTGACCAAAGTTATACAGTTTAAAAGCAAAGCTAAAAAAATATCAAGAAAATGTATATAAACTTTTGACTGTCTAGAAATTAATAAAAAAATTCTCAAAAAAAAAAAAAAAAAAAAAAAATCTCATTATTCTGGCATTTAGCAAATCTAAATGATGTAGGTAATCCTAACGGACCTAAAATAGTAAACGTTTAGTATGATTTACCATCAGACATTTTTTTAAAAACGGTTGTGTTTCTTTTTTTAGAGTGTATGTAAACTTCTGGTTTCAACTGTATATGATTCGAGATCTAATCCCCTACAAAATTACCCTAATCGATCTAAAATGAAGATTTCTTTCCAAATAAAGCTGCATTCACATCACGATATATCGCAGAAATACAAAATATTGCAATGTCAGATTTTCCCAATAATGTGCAGCCCTACTTGAGATGCAAAATTAAGGTCTTTTTTTTTTTTTATACAAAAGAAATGCTTGAAATAAGAACAAATATCTGTCAATGTGGTTTTAAAAATACATTTTCTGTTGAATTAAGTTGATTTTTGAGCACACTGTCAAATATTTGTTTGCATTTCAGCAATGAGTTTTCTTCAATTTGAACAATTTTACATAAAATAAGACATTGTGTCTCACATAATCTTGCTTCTCAAACAAATATATTGATTTAAGAATCTTTTGAACTAAAAAACAAGATAAAATAGGAAAAAATGTCTATAAACCAATAAAAAAGGTACGATAAAAGTTATTTACATATCATATCTTGTTTTGCAGCAGACTTATTAAAAACTTTGACAAAAGACAAACAAAAGATTGAAACAAAACTGAATATTAAATCGATAAGCATTTCGAAAAATTATTCATTAAATTCTCTCTATTTGGTCAAATAAATTTATTAGCACTTTGCTGTCTTATCTATTATTATATCTGATATTATCTATCTATTCATTCATTTTCTTGTCGGCTTAGTCCCTTTATTAATCTGGAGTCGCCACAGTGGAATGAACCGCCAACTTATCCAGCACATTTTTACGCAGGCGGATGCCCTTCCAGCCGCAACCCATCTCTGGGAAACATCCATACACTCATCCACACTCATACACTACGGACAATTTTAGTCTACCCAATTCACCTGTACCGCATGTCTTTGGACTGTGGGGGAAACCGGAGCACCTGGAGGAAACCCACGCGAACACAGGGAAAACATGCAAACTCCACACAGAAACGCCAACTGACCCCAGCCGAGGTTCGAACCTGCGACCCAGCGACCTTCTTGCTGTGAGGTGACAGCACTACCTACTGCACCACTGTGTCGCCCAAAATTGACTTATTATTATTATTATTATTATTATTATTATTATTATTATTATTATTATTATATTAATAGTTAATACATTTTACCCTATATGTATCAGCACTTCAATAAACTGTGTATGAGTGGAAAATAAACCAAAGGTTAAATAAAAACTGACAACAGAGGTAAACAGGCACTGGCGTAAAAAACGTGGCAACTAGTCCCGGTCAAATGCACAGATATGTAAACAATACGCCATTTCACATATTCTCAATCTATTGACGGACAGAAATTACGGTCATACGTCAGCATCCTCATCATCATCATCATCGTACGTTTTCGCTGCAGCGGGAAATCCTACAGTGTGCGACGCGTCTATATGTGTCCTGAAAGATGTTGAGGAGAATCTGAATGTCTGTTCAGTCCTTTAACCGCATGGCGACGCGAGACATAATGATGACAGACGTGCTGTGTGTGCGGATGGATATTAAAGCAATGCAGAAGCCAGCAGCTGAGCAGCATCATCCTCCTCATCCTCCACCTCATCATCATCATCAGGCGAGGGTTACCGCAGAGACCTGATTTGTTTGCTCAAGCCCGGAAATCTGAGAGCACATTGGATGTACGGCACTGTTGGGACTCGTGTGCGAGAATCGGCTCTTTCGAGCACTTAGATTCAGAACTCTGATTCGGTGATTCTTATACGCCATCACGCGGTGGCAGCATTACATCCTGTTGATGTTTTGAACTCAAATATCTTTCATTTACAATAAATAATAATACGTTTATTTTCTCAGATGAAGATATTTCAGCACAATTTAACTCCGTTGATAAAATTGTCATTCAATGAAGTAGCCTATAGCAAACGTGTAAAAAAGATATAAGTATAAGAGATAAAAGTTGTATCTAAAGTACAGTGCTCAGCATAATTGAGTACACCCCATTTTGAAAATTTTCGTGCATTTAAACAAAACAGATTTATTAAACAGATATATTTATTAAAATAATATTTTAGTCACCAAACAGATTTAGAAACTGAATGCAATTAAATTCAAGCAAAATATTGCAACTACATTTTTCCTCTTTTTTTTAAATTTGTATTTAATATAAATTTGGCTGTACTAGTTTTTGGACTGTTATCGTAAGTTTTGTTAGATAAGCTCAATTTTTGGCTTTAGTACTGACTAATCTAATGTATACAGACCAATATAATGTTGTATAGCTTCCTATTAAAAATATGAATTTAAAAGATAGATTTGTGAGGAGTGTACTTGTATATGCTGAGCACTGTATATCTGCTATAGTGCATTAATGCCTGCCCACTTTTTTCAGCAGTATTAATTTTTTTTTAAATATTTGAAAGGTTTTTGATACAGCATTAAAAACTTTGGAACAAGTCAATTAGGTATGAGGTGAATCGAGTTAATTACAATATTACAAACATTGTTTTTTACGAAAAAAAAAGTTATGAAAATTAGACCAAATGGATTGTATGACAGAAAGAAGCAAATGACACAATAAAATAAATATAATGCAGAAATATTACATTAATCACTAAAGATTTGGTTGCATGATTGAATCTATAGAAATAATACATTTCAAGTTTTCAGCAAAGTTTGCACATCATATATAATTAAGTTTTAGAAACACAGGGAGTCTGAACTCTCAGATTGGGGAAATTTTCTGTGCAACACCTGCACATTGCTAATAGATTTACTGAATTAATACTAACAGATTGGTCCAACAAAAGCATAGCTTACAATCTATTAACTACCTCGGTGCTCATATAAATTTCCATGAGGAGAAAATAAAGAGATTTCACTTCAGCAGGGTTTCTGCAGGTTTCACAAAGTCAAATTTAAGACTTTTAAAGACATTTTAAGACCATTTTGAATGAAATTTTAGACTTATTCAGGGCTAAATGCTAAGGATTTTTTTCTTATCTTTTAATAATACAATAATAATAATTTAGTTTGAATATGTTTTAAAGTAATTTTCATATATATCCATTCACAAACCCTATAACCCTTACCAAGAACAGAACAAAACATAGCTGTCAGTTACTTCAGTCTACAATAATAATAATTTAATAATAAAATATGGGTCAGGTCAGTATCCTCTGCAGTAAATAAATGGAGAACTTTTAAGCAAATGTTACTGTAGGAAAGTAAACAGATGCTATTTTTAAATAAAAAGCTAAAAGCTTATTGAGATGAATTGCTGGCGATTGTATGGGTGTTAATGGCCAGAGTGGGTAGCTATACATGAACAAAGAAAATTAAGACCTGTTAAAAAAAGATGTAAGATCTACAACACGACATTTCAGATTTAGGCCTTTTTAAAGCCTAAAAAGTTTGCTTTTAGAGATTTAAGACCCTGCAGATACCCTGTTCAGAACCCAAAAGTTGCCCTATTTTCTGGTAATTAGGAGTTTAACATGTTCAGAAATGTTTCTCAGCTCATTGAGCCCAAGAGTTCAGGATTCAGACCGATTTGTGAAAGAATCCATTCGCTGTAATGACTCGGTTGAAAAGATCCGACTCAAAAGAATGATTCGCTTACGAATCGGACATCACTACAGCACTGCAGTACACTGAGCTTCACTCTACTGTAACAATCACAAGACACGTTGTATGAAATTCATTTCGTAGTCAGGCAATCAATTATATTATACGTTTATACGATCTGCGATATTTGCTATGTGTGTTTCATACTGAAAAGGCCAGTGCGCATGTATGACATCCTATTTCCCTTTAGCTGGATTATGAGCAATTACATTGCTACACATGACACCGCATCCTTTGGCAAACATAAGCGGAACACAATGTATATTGACGCTATAGTGAAATCAGTACATTCATCTTTAACAAGCAGCTGACAGCTCGCTATCATGACGATTAATGATACAGGAGATTCCGGAAATGACTAATGGCTAAAATATTTGAAATGTTGGTGTCTGTGGTCCGGGAAATACCTCGATTTTGGTCTTCGCTGTCACAATAACGTGTGTATTATGGCAGAAGGGGAACCTGTTCCGTACGATCCCACCTTGATCGGCTTAAGCGAAACCTCCACCGTTTACCTGCGCTGATACACACGCGCCGGTGTGTAACGGCCACACGCCCGCCTTTTACCTATTTTCCGCGGCTTCTCTGGTAGACTTTGCTCCCGTTTATTTCATTTTTTCACTCTTATCTGTTATCGCTTCATTGTGGGGATGGCTTGTAGCGCTGGTAATTCCAATGACCTTATAATTTTCTTACTTGCGCCCGCCTCCTCGCTATTCGCCGGTGCTGTGTGTACACATTGATTGACAGCTCTTTTAACCAATCGTGCTCTCAGAGCGCAGCCTTTTCGCTGTGGAAAGGCGGGGCTTAAAGTCCTGTCAAGGAAATGTGGCCCAGCCAGCGAATCATCACGACAGTTTCCACCCGGTAGTTGCAAAAGCAGCTCTGCGGGACCATGAGGCATGATGGAGGAGGAGAACGAAAGCTATTGTGAGATATCTGTCCATCCATCTGCAGGCCATTGTATGACAAAGACAGCTGTTTGTGAAAATTAAAACAACGTAATGTACATAATAAAACTAATGTGTAAGGAGACGTGGTTTTTACTTTAATACATGGTCAAATGACACGAGGCTGTTGGTTTTATTCAAAATGCATGGATTGCAAACATTGCTTTTTTAGTTTAAAGTGTGTATTTTTATTCCTGTGAAATTATTTGACTATACTCCTGATTGTATTTAGTAGTCGATACAAATTTATTCACAGAAACAAAGTCTGTATTATCGTTTATCTAAATGTAGCTGCTAGAAAAACTTACCTTTGTAGCTGACGTCACAAATCCCTCTTATTTTTTCAGTCCCCCTCCTAACGGTTTGCATTTTAATGTTAACATGTTTTGCCTAACAAATTACTTTTCACTGCGTTTCACTGTACTGGTCACAACATCCATGTTTTTGGAATGATCAATGAAAATCATGTGAGATAATAGTATCAAAAATTGATTTCATGTGGTATAACCACTTCACTGTGGATATCATGTTAGACAGCACCAGTGGTGGAAAGACTACTGAAAAATCATACTCAAGTACCATTACTTCCACCAAAAATGTAGTTGCAAGTAGAGTAAAAGTATCTGCTGTAAATATTACCTCCAAGTATGAGTAAAAAGAAGACATTTAAGAAGTATTACACTGTGAAAAGCTGATGTTTTTACATGCAACTTATGCATGTGTGTGTAAACGTAACAATTTTATAGTGGCATTGAGATATTGTTTAGACTATTTGACGATTTCAGTCATCGTACAGTAAACATCATTGTCATTGCGTGTAAAGATTTTGGACATCATCTTCCTGGACACTTTCCAAACATGTCTTCAAATTGTTGATAATGATGCAAAATTATTATTATTTGATAGGACGGGAATCACAGAAATGATTTTTTATTTGCCTATCCCCATAGACAAGAAAAAAAATTAAGTAATTACGCAGTTTGAAGGAAAGTAGTGGAGTAAAAGTAGCGATACCGCACTAAAAATGTACTCAAGGGAAAGTAAAAGTACACATTTTTAAAACGACTTAGTAAATTACAATTCCTCAGAAAAACTACTCAAGTACAGTAATTGGAGTATTTGTAACTTGTTACTTTACACCACTGGACAGCACAAATCAGTTTACAACTGTATAGTGATATGTACATTATCTGCTATCAGCAAAGTACATTTTTTATCAATGCAATCTATTGAGCAAAATATTGAGACACAGCCCATAATTTATCTATCATAACTAGCATATAGTGTACTTAGTTCACCTTTAACACAGCTAGAACAGCTATTGTAACATAGCACAGTAAGCAACCTCACAAATACTGCTTACCTTTATTTTATTAACTTTCAAATAAATGCATTTCTTAGTATAACAAAAAAAATAATAATAAAGCAGATTTCATGACACAGTACTTCCCTAAAGGAACAGTTCACACCATACATGCACCCTCATCATTGTGCCAAATCTGAATTCCTTTCATTTGTAGAGCCCAAAATGAGACGTTTTGAAAAATGTTCATGTTGCTCTTTCCATACAACGTGAGCATCTGCTTCAAAGCTACATGTCATCTCATTTTGGATTTAACTGAGAAAGGAAGCAGAGCAGGTTTAAATCAAAATAAAAGGCGAGAAATCATGACAGACATAGAATTGTTAAATAAACTGTTCCTCTAATTCACCAGATTTGGATGACAACACAATGGCCGTAGACACCTTTTCATACACAATAATCTCTCGTGCACGATAACACGTTGCCTTTGGCATGAACACAATATGAGGAAAACGGTGCGCAGAGAAAAACGTTGAAGCGATTCTTCTCACAGCGTTAACAAAGGCCTTTCCATTTCTTTGAAGGTTTGTATGTACACTGAAATCAGAGTTATTTCACAGACGGAAACTTCTTAATGAGGCTCATTCAGCCCAATAGCTTGAAGAAAACACTGGTGTGTTCTGTATAAATACAAAGATATAACACTAACAGTATAGTGAGGCCTTTCCAATCTCAGTCAGTCGTCCAACTCGAGGCCAAAGTGACTGTACAAGTCTCGTGTGGTCCACTCCACGCAGGCCGGCTGTAGGAGACACAGAGAGACAGTTGTCTTTATCAATGGTCACATAGGGAAAAATGACCCCCTCCGGCCCTCAGAGCAGCTGAAGTCACAGTGAGGCCGGAGAAACTCGGCATGCTGGGAGTCTAAAAGGGTCCATTATCTTACAGAATGCAGCGGTAATACCAGAGGATGCCATTATCATAATCTTGACACTGGTGAGAAATGCAGAGCGAGCGTACGGAGGCTGTAACCCACTTAGATGAGTGGGACGGCAGAAGTGTGTAGGCCACAAGTGTTTATGGAGAGGAGGTTATTGTGGTATGAGATATTTTGTCGGGAGCAGACCGACATAAAACGTTTTTTCATTTATTATTAAAGGTCTTACCTAGTCTGCCCAGTAGAGTTTGTCCGATGTCTTTGATGTCATTGTATTCATGCAGCAGGTCGATGTGCTGATCCAGCTCTTGTACAACAAATCCTCTACAAACACAACCACACAGCAACGCAAGCTCAGTTTAATCCATAGATATATACATTAGCCCCCGGTTTCACAACAAGGTTTAAGGCTAGTTATGGATTAACTGCATGTTTGAACTGTCTCAACTGCAATTAACTTGCAGTTAGATGTTCTTAAAACATGTCAGTGTAATTTTTTGTCTACAGGTACACACCAGTAATGTATTTTACGAAGACCGTTTTTATAAATGTGGCTTAAATAGCCTAATTTAACTAAGGTCTAGTCCTGGCTTAAGCTAAGCCCTGTTTGTGAAACTGGGCCTAGATGTCGCCTACCCTGTTGTTGTCTATTAGAAGGAATGCGACAATAGAGTCGCCATTTTAGTACAGGGTAGCGTTCCTGTGAAATGAATGCGGGACCAAGCTGCAGTGGAGGACTGTGGCCATCCAAAGTCAGAGATATACACATATATCTATGATCGGGAGTTTTCCCGCTGGTCAGTATGCAAATATTTTTTAAATTACGCAAAATGATAATTTTACATCACTTTTCTATATTGATGGATGTGACCGCACAGGTATTACCGACAAAGAGTGTGTGTTTGTGTAAATGGAAATGTACTATAAACCCTCCCTGTTTAGTTTGATCTCCTGCTTTCACTTCTCGATCGTTTGTGAATGAATCCCTGTTATGAACGACTCGTTCACTTAGCCGACAATAATACAAGTTTCTGGCACCGCAGCATCTTGTTGTCATATATTTTATAACATTGTTTGCTTATTTTATTCAACAAAACTAGCATAAGCCTAGAATTTAGTGCGAGTTGGTGCTCCTTTGTCTTATGGTGAATGCAGTAAGAGACTGTATTATCATCAATAACGTGACTTTTGCTGAGCACAAAAGTTCACAACATACAAACATAAAAAAACGAAATCTTAAATGTTCTGCCTTTGTGCTTTGTATTCTTGCCTGCTCATTACTACACCTGTACACAGCGCTTAAAGTCCAGCATCTTAACATTGGCACACTGTCTTGACTAGTGCGGTTAAATGACGTTTGTACTGGGAGCACTGTACCAATGTGGCGGCGCTATTGACGCATGCTCAGGGAGCCTATGTGATATCTAGTGTATATATCTATGAGTTTAATCTGCCAGTAAACTAAAATTAAATTAAAAATAAGCAATCTCAAAATGGACATATTTTACATTGAAGATTATTTAAAATGCAACCAAAACTAAATATATACACTAAACTGCTATCTTAAAGTTCCATGAAATTAAAATTAAGTTTTTAGATGTTAGTATCACTATTGTTAGCTTTTAGGATATTTATAAGTTAGTGTGCTCCAAAACAGTGACAAAAATCGCGTTTAGAAGATATAAAACTGATATAAACATTAAAGCTTCTGCCTAAATGGATTGTTTTTTTTTCACGTCACCTCATACGTCAGTTTCTCATCAAATCAGGCAGATTTTTAGCCCATCGTTATTTCTGTTTATTTACTTGTGTAAATGTGTGTAAAATTATTTTTATTCAGTTTTTAAATTAGTTTCAGTAATATTATTGACTAATATAAAAATATCCATGATTTATTTACAATACAGTTTGTAAAGTAAGATTTTCTGTCTTTTAGTAGAAATATTATATGAGAGACTTGCTTTGTTTACCAAATAAAGTGGATGTAATTGGATTTGCATTGTAAACATTAAGGTTAAAAAGGTATTATTTTATATATTAGGTTTTAGTAATGATACTCCTAAAATCATTCCGCATAAATCCGCAGATTTTCAACAATATTCTGTGCAGAAATAGCAGAAAATGTCAGCAGATTCTGTCTGGCCCTAATCATGACCAATCAAAAGCTCTCTAGTGTCTGACATGCCCCGCCCCCTTCAAGACGCTTCACATTTGATGTGCTTGAGCTCAACCACTCTCACTGGCAGAGCGGTATTAAAGCAAAAGGTTATTGGCTGTTTTATAAAAAAGGGGAGGAGCTACACTATGTCCCACCCTCTATTTATGTTTCGGTCAAACATTGAATAAAAATGCACATTTTAAAGCACTTCATGGGACCTTTAAAGTCCCCTTGAACCGGAAGCTGAGATTATTTTTTTTTTCGTATTGTGATGCAGTTCCTAGAGAAACAGAATTTAAATGAGTAAACAGTGGGCTTGGCTTGTTTTTTCTACTGCTGGCTTAGTGGTTGTAGTAAGTAGGCATTTCATTCAGAAAGACCAAGAAAAGAGTTGTTCCAACCTAACAGACTCCTCCTCTTCACCATTTCTCTTTGTTGTCAAACTGACAGCGTGGTTAAACATGTTAGCCACTCCCAATTCCTAAGATATACGTAATCAGGCCTGAATTAAGAATTCAGAGGCCCCTGCCACAATGTCTTGTAGGGCCCCCTACAAGGCCGCACCCCTAAAGTTGAATTAAAAATAAGATTAATATAATATTTTTTAAATAAAGTTAATCTATAATGTTTTGCCCCACATTTTTTAAAATAAATGATATGGTACATATATTTATAGTCTACAAAGATTTAACTTATTTATTTTTATTTTATTTAAAAGGCATTTAAAGCACACTTTGATAAAAAAAAAAACTAATAAACTAGTGAAAATTAATGGTTTTAATATACTGTTCAAGTTCACTGAAGCGTACTAAAAATTTTAATCTATAATTCTACAAACTTAAAATGGCATATGATTTGGATATAACAGCTCTCCCAATCCAGTTCTATGAATCTGAGTCTTCCATAATACCACACACTTAATAAATGACTCATACTGTCTCCCTCGTGATGAAGAGTAGGCAAAAGCACTTGATTTTAAGCTGAAAGTATCCGAAATCACACACCATACCAGTTCTCTCCTGTCTCTCTCTCTCAGGGCCTTTTTTCTGTCTCTCTCTCCATTTTCTGTCTGTCTCTCCTATTCAGACACACGATGAGTCCAGTTTTGAGCTGCGGTTAGCTTTCTCCGCCTGGTTAATATTAGCTTGATAGCTAGCTAACATTCCCTATAGTGTCCTTCTTACCTTCATTCTTCTCATCATGGATCTGTTTGAACAAGGTGTGTGCATACATGGAACATGCCTCAATAAAGATGCCTCCTCTCCTCTTTTTCTCTTGCGTTTGCTACATCCACTTGTCCACTCATTTGATCTATGACCACTACTACACTACAGTCTTCCCAATTCAGCGCGGGTTATTTCAAAACTTTCCTTTCTATGGAAGTAATGTATTTCCAATCTGATATGTATGGGGGGAAAAAAAAAGAACGTGTTCATCAGTCGCTGGATTCGAACCGGGTTCATGATCGATCGCCTCAAAACATGGTGCCATGCTCTTTACGAGCTACGCCACTCCCACTTGCTGTCTACTGCGCTCTTTGGTTATGTTGTCTCTGTCGATCAAACGGCGCTGGCGGGGAAACATTCAATTAACTTATTCCAACGAGGTTGCGCTATTTGCACTTAGCCTAAATAGACATTCCAAAATCAGCCTTTTTTTCCCCCCTCGCAGGGGCCCCAAGTGCGCACGGGCCCCTGGGCCTGTGCCCATAATGCCATTGGTTAATCTGGCCCTGTACGTAATAGACCATTTTCACACTTCCGGTTGCTCAGTAGCGGAAGTCATCATAGTTGGGAAAACCTTAGAGCGCAGTGAATAGGAGAAAACAACAAATTATTTTTTTACAATCTTTTTTGCTCAAATAATAAAGAAAAACTCCACGATGATGTTATAAAGAGTTTCAGAAAAAGCAAAAAAAAATGTGAGACTGATGACGGCAGCCAGAGGAGAGAATAACGTCAAATTTGCTGTCTCTGTCCCATAGACGCTGCATTAAAACCCCATCGCACAAGCGGTAATTCATTTTTTGTAATTTGAAGCAAAGATGATACAATACATATGTAAATACATATAGATGAGCATATGTTTTTTTAAAATCTAAATATTAAGGATTTAAGATGCTGATGACTATTAAACGTGTCATAACAGTCTTGTGAAAAGGGTCCATCTGACAACTTAAAGGAAAAAAAAATAACAGAATGCATTTTCAGATTTCAATTAAAGATTAGAAAGGCAAACTTTTTTTTTTCTTAATGACATGCATAGTTGAATTGTTCACCACAAAACTAGCAATGTCAACTAACAAAATCATATGGTTAGTTTTTATTTCTTGGGCATTTTAAGAACACTTGAAATAAAGAACATTTGTAGTGCACAGACAATATATATTGCTGTTATTCACTCAGGCCATCTAATATGTACAGTAAAGCAAGCTCTTTTTTATTCAGCAGAGCATTAAAAAATTTTTTATCTTGCTGAAATTGTGGTCCTTGGCCATTCATAAAAGTAAGTCATGAGCTACCTACATTAATTATATATATATATATATATATATATATATATATATATATATATATATATATATATATACATATACACACACACACACACACATCTATATATCTACATCTATATCTATATATATCTATATATATCTATATATATATATATATATATATATATATATATATATATATATATATATATATATATATATATATATATATACAGGGCCGCTGCTGACCAAAAGGGGTGCCCTATGCGAAATTTTACTGTGGTGCCCCCACAGAGGAACAAAAACACACAAACATATATTTAAACATGTATTTATTTATTTATATGGATAAATGTGCATTTAAACACTCAAATTATACTTAAACATTCAATATTACATTTTCTATACACACATACACTTATTTAACAACACACTTTACATGCCAATTTGCACATAACAGCTGCACATATTAAGTTGTATAAAGTAATATAGTTGTACATACACTTGTCAATTTGTATATTTGCATTCACTACTTAAAATATATTTATTATCTGTTTTTTAGTCCTGTCTGTAATTCTGTTGCACTGTAGAAGCTCTGTCACGAAAACAAATTCCTCGTATGTGTGAACATACCTGGCAATAAAGCTCTTTCTGATTCTGATTACAAAATAATAGTTTACATTAAAGTAAACACTGACATTTCTTCTACAGAAGCATTCCCAATTTCAAACTTTACAAAAGGTAAGGAATAAAACCCTCTCTGTACCTGTAGAGATGGACGGTCCTCAGGGTTGCATCCTGCCTCTGTGTCTGTACCTGTGCTGCTGCTGGTGCCTCTGGAGCAGTGCTGGATCAGGCCACCCTCATCTTCTTTTGTGACAATTTTCAGCATTGAACCTCCATATACAATACAGAAGAAATTAATCATTTAGAGAAAAACTCATGACATACCATTAAAACATTGAGCTAGTCAAGCACTCTTCATAATGTGTCTAAAAACCAAAATGTGGATTTAACTTGCACTATAATCTATGGTGACAACACTGACTCTCACTGTCAGTATAAATCAAAGAAATTTGAGGTTTTTAGAATTAAAAAGTGTATTAAAATTAGTGTGGTTTTTAAACAAAAACTTTACATTCAGAAAAAATAATCATTAATGAATTCATGCTTTTATATTATATTAGATTTTATATTATTGATCTTTCAGAAATTACAAAATGAGTCAGTTTTGTTATTTCATATAGTAAAACACACCAATCCACCGATGTAAAGACAAAAGAGACTTTAATGTCATTGCAGTGATACAAGCAATTACAACAGCAGCAATAAGAAATGTATAGAAATAGACAAAACAATAAACAACTGCAAAGAATGATATAATTATATAACATAATATAATAACTATATAATAATAAATAATACATACAGTGAAAATAATTGTGCAGTGCGTGTGTATGTAGCTGGTGTGCTAACAGAATTGTAAAGTATTGCACAAGTTATTAAAAGAATTGAGTTTGGTTATTTACCAGCAACATAGGGAAGAGGGGCAAATGCGAAAAGTCATAAAACATGTCCTGTCATAGTTAAAGCACAATGCAGAGCCGCAAAGCAAATAAACTGAACGTAAACAACAACAAATAAGGCAGATTTGGTGCAGTTGTGGCGAAGTTTAAACGTTAGCCTCACTAGTGAACAAGCAAAAATATGTTTTTCAGATCATGGAAGTTACCTGAAAATGATGCACGCGATTCATCTTGCACTTTTTTTCTCTTCTCGGCTCCAGACTGCTGTTGTCTTCCCGGGGATAGAGCTGCAACTTGCATCAGTTATAAATATTTGCTGCTAGCAGCCGCCCAGATAGTGGACCAGACCCGCGCCGCGCGTACGCGTCTATGCGCGTACACGGAAAAAATTACGTCACATGTTTGTTTTTTGCGCTCGTCATAAAATGATTTTTTTAATGTATTAACAACATATTATCAATATACATTTTATTTACACTCAGTTTATGTTAATATTATTAAATAAATGTTAACATTGTTTTTTTGAGCAACCGTCCGAGATGGTGCCCCCTTCCGGAGCTGAGGCCCTACTCAGCCTGCATACTCTGCGTATAGGGAGCGGCGGTACTGTATATATATATATATATATATATATATATATATATATATATATATATATATATATATATATATATATATATATATATATATATATATATATATTATATATATATATATACATATACATACATCTAAAAAAATATATATTTTTTTAGATATATGAATAATTAAAATATATGAATAATGAAGTATGCACAAAATTCTTCAGATCAGTGAGTGTTGTTCATCTTAAAATATTTATATGATTCATCACTAGTTATTCTAATGTTTCATGTAGAAAAATGTGAGTCATGGGTATTAATTAAGGCTGTTTCTCAATAAAAAGAACGCAGAGAACGGACTCGCGTTCTTGTGGAGATCCGTCTTGCCAAGTCACCTCGGAAGAACGAACTCGGGAGACCACGAGAACAGAGAACGTGTCCTGTGAGAAACGAGATGCTGCGTTCTTCCCTGGTTCTTCCTGATGGTCACATCACGCATTTTTAATGAAAAATTATTTTAAACATTTCAGTATTCATACAGCGATTTATGTTTTCCCCCATTTCAATATATACTATGCATAAAAACCTCACAAATATATACACTGCACAATACAAATAAAACTAATGTTAATACGAATTTCAGCAAATAAACACCCTTATTGTGTTTATGCTTTTATAAAGATTTACATGGTAATGTTTACTTACTTACTTTAGGGAAACTCCTGACTGGTAAATAAGTTATATCTCTGAACTTTAATAATAAATCTATATTAAATGTTGCACTTCTTATCTCCTTCAGCCGCAATGACTTCTGTGACTTCTCGAGCGAGTTTTCCACTCAAGTCTGCATCGGTGCGTCCATGATAACAAGAACACGTCTAGGAACTTTCACGCATCCTCCTCTCTTGCGGTCTTGAGTTTTAGAACTGAACTTTGGCAGTTGATGGTGACGTTACACGAGAACACGAAGACTGTCAAGAAAATGAATGTCCAAAAATGAAAAAAAGTTTAGCATGTACACATATTTTTTGGATGTTTAAGTGGCAGAAGCTGTTGATTTTTTGCCATTTTAAGAATCTCAAGGACCACGGTTTCAGCAAAAAAAAAAAAATTTTTATTGGTATACTGAAAATAAAAACAAAAATAAAAATCAGAAACATCAGATGGCCTGGGTGAGTAAATTAACTGCAAATTTTCAGTTTCCTTTTAAAGTCAGAGTGAAACGGACGTTGCTGCAGACGTTTATTTCAGTATGATGAGGTATTTTCAATTGAAATGGAATAATAAGTGGGGGTGGGATTTTCTTTTAAACTCCTCCTCACATCTTTCACTTGTAGAAAAAATAACGTTGAGGAAGCAAATGGTCAGATTTTGATTAAAGATTACTAAAACAAACAATTTTTATTAAATAGATTAACTTGCAGGGATTAATTGTTCACATTAGGACTAACAATGTATGCTAGCAAAATTAACATTGTAAATTGGATTTCGTACTTTAAAGGTCCCGTGAAGTGCTTTGAAATATGCATTTTTATATTTATGTTTAACGTAATCTCAACGAATCGAGATGAGAAGAGAGGGTGGGACATATTGTAGTTCCTCCCTTTTTTTTAAAAACAGCCAATACTGTTTTCTTTTATCACCGCTCTGCCAGTGAGAGTTGTTGAGATCAAGTGAAAAACAAATTAGAAGCATCTAAAGGGGGTGGGGCATGTCAGATACTAGAGAGCATTTGATTGGTCAAAATTGAAGTGAAACTGAAGTATGATGTGACAAAACCGTTTATCCATTAAGGCGGAAGTTACAAACTACAAGCTTTACATGTTTTTATCAGTTTTATTTTTCTAAATGCTGTTTTGGAGCACACTAGCTTATAGATATCCTAAAAGCTAACAATACTGATACTAACATCTAAAAACTTTATTTAATTTCATGGGACTTTTAAGAGTGAACACAAACAATATATCTAGCATGTAGAATTGCTGAATGTCTCCTCAATTGTAAGTTGCTTTTGAACAAAAGCATCTGCTAAATGACCAAATGTATATGTAATCTTTTTCCACCTACTCTTTTTCCAGCGAGGCAATCTCTGAATCCAGACAATCCCGTGTTTTCTTGAGCTCTTTCACTTCTTCCTCAAGACAAACAGGAGATTTCACCATACTAGGCTTTAGTACCTATCATTACAAATCAAACAGAACTCATCCTTTATCTATATCGACCATAATTCACATCAGTTTTGCACACTCATCAAAGATCACACATGATTTGTAGATATTAAATTTGCATAAATACTGTTTTTAATAATTGTGGATATCATATCATAGACTACTAATCTGTCAAATTCACAATATCAATATTAATTCTGAAGACATTCGACTTAATGAATAAACTTTACATACTGGAGATTTAAAACCTGAGTTGACACTCCTAGAGTTACATCTGGATTCTGGAGGTCTGTAAGGAATAAACAGACGTTACTAATCATGCTTTCACTGAACAGACTTGTATTGAATGTTTGTTTTTCTATTGATTTAAACGGGGGAATACAGAGTTATACATAAAACAGCATACAAGGGAATTAACAACGGAAATTAAATACATTTAACTCAAAGCATAGTAATCATGTACATTAAGTACTTTTTAAATGTCTTAAGAGTTTTAGGATTACTCTGTATTAAAATCAGATAATCACAAAAAATTAAATAAAATCAATGAAAAAGAGTTTACAGTTTGATGCAGTTAGTATAGATTTTGTTTTGTGAATGTGGTACTTTCCAAATAACACAAGGATTCTAGTTATTTTGTCCATTTCTGATAATCCAGAGTTACAATCCCAAAAATAATTATCGGCTATACTGATAAATTATGGTATACTTCAAAAAGTAATATGGAAACTTAGAACCAAAACAGTTACTTGTGTTAAACAGGGTTTCTGCAGCTTTTTATCAAGTCAAATATAAGACTTTTAAGGCCCTGTTAAGACCATTATGAATAAAGTTTTAGACTTATATGGCTAAACACTAATGATTATTTCTAATGGCCTGGTTGGGCCAATGAATTTTATTTTTTGCTTGCTACAAAAAAATAATAATAAAATGTAATTATTTCTTAGCGACATACTTTAATGTGTCAAAAGAAAAAAATAGTTGTATACACTATTTTCAACATAATATTCCTTTCTTTTTTTAAATGACAGGTTTACATTGTTAAAGGTATCAGGGTTCATACACATTTGTACTACTAAAATTGCATGACTTTTCCATGCCTTTTTCAAGATTTTCAAGTGCATTTTTATGTTCTACAGTTTCATATAATGTCTACGCATAGGTGGTTATTAATACGAAAAACAATGCGCGTTCAAATTTCTTACAGCATATCATAAAACATGCAACAATCGATTTAGTTTAAATTTATTATTATTATTATATATATATATATGTAAATGTTATTTAAACAATGCTTACACCACACTAATGATGTGAGATCATGTTTTAGAAAAGTAAGACAACTACCCTATATTCATGTATACGGATATTTGTTAAACTAATTTTCATGACTTTTCCAAAACTTTGTGGGTTTTTTCTGTTTTTCCAAAACTTTTCCAGGCCTGGAAAATGCCATGTCAAAATTCCATCACTTTTCCAGGTTTTCCATCGCCGCATGAACCCTGAAGTATATTTATTGTGGAGGCAATTACATAAATAACCAAATAAATATATTTGCTGGCTTTTGGTCCAAATTGATTGACTATAACTTCTATTCAACCTATTGCATTTCTGTTATAAAACCTTAAGTTTCATGCCTATTTAAAGACTCGCCCTTACTTCTGTAAATAGTTTTTGTTTGAATGGAAGATAACGTAAAGCGATATATTGCTCTGCAATTATCATGAAGAACTGTATAATTGTTTTAGTTTTCTTTCCCTGATTTTATTAAGATGGATTGTTGGTGATTAGATGGATGTCGGGTAGCTTTATTTGGACAGAGGAAAATGAAGACCTGTTTAAAATTATTTAAGACATACAACACAATATTTCAGTGAATTAAGACTTGTTAATGTTGAAATTTAAGAGATTTTAAGACTTTTTAATACCCTAATTAATGTTGCAGAGTTTGTTTACCTTCTTATTGAAGACACGCCCCCTTGCCGTGGCGTAACTTTGACGTGCGCATCATCGCCGACGGGTTTGCTGTTCATTTCTAGTTCTGCTGTCTCGTTCATTTCTTTCTTCTGAGAATAAAGTTAAACTTTAGAACATATGATTTACATGACCTCTAAGCTCTTAATGAGGCGCTTCTTGAGCTGTAAACCGTCCCGCGCAGTTTCTGATGAATAAATTCCCGCCTTGCTGCGTGAACTTGCGTCATCATACGTCCTCATTCTGATTGGTTCGTACTGGTGTGAGCCTTTTGATTGGTGCATAGATGCACTTCCGGTGCACTGCTTTAGATCTTTTACGCGCAGTTTGGTTGGGTGAAGTCAACTGCGGAAACGCCATAAGGGATGCTCAAATCAATAAAGCATAATTTTTGTGACACTGTACAATAATAATTAATATTTTTACATTACTGTGAGGTTTAGGGTTGGAGTGGAGGCAAACGTTAATAAATTATAATCTAATGGGTAATTTAATCAATAATATGAATAATACTCTGTATAATTACTTTTTTTTTTTTTTACATCGCAATGACGGGTAAATAAATTATACTATTTGTTAGAGGTATGATAAACCGCTAATAACGGATTTTATGATGCAAATCAATAAACAAACCCTACATCAAACGGCGGCCAGTAATGCAATCACAAAGCAGTTTTATATTTAATCGGTAGATGGCGGCATTTTATAAGTTATGGCGAAACACTAACCAGTATCATGAGAAGATTAGGTTTATTAGAGCGTTTATTAATATCAGCGTTTAGAGATTAAACAACAACAAATAAGTAATTTAAAATGACCAGAAAACTGCTTTCATGTAAAACATATTTTAAAAATCGTAAATAAAAAGCCTACATATTATAAAGATTAATTTTAAAAATATAATATTTATTAACATATATATATATATATATGAAGAGTTCAGATGCAAAAAGCTCTAAATGCCGTCTGAAATTTATATTAAAAACGAAAATTTTTCTCAGCCTTTTTTGTTTATGTTGAAATATTTTACTTTAAAGACCAAGAAAAGGATTTATTCTTTATTCTTTGCCATAAAAGTGATATTAATGAACATACACACATGAACCTGAAAAAATCTTCTGTCTGTTAAACAAAAAACGGGGGAAAAAACAGGGGGGGGGGCTAATAATTCATATTAATAATATTATCAAATATCAAATAATAATATCAAATTAATAATATATATATTATTAGCCCCTCTGTTTATTTTTTCCCCAATTTCTGTTTGACGGAGAGAATATTTTTTCAACACATTTCTAAACATAATAGTTTTAATAACTCATTTCTAATAACTGATTTATTTTATCTTTGTCATGATGACAGTAAATAATATTTGACTAGATATTTTTCAAGACACTTCTATACAGCTTAAAGTGACATTTAAAGGCTTAACTAGGTTAATTAGGTTAACTAGGCAGGTTAGGGTAATTAGGCAAGTTATTGTATAATGATGATTTGTTCTGTAGACTCTCGAAAAAAATTTTAGCTTAAAGGGGCTAATAATTTTGACCTTAAAATGGTGTTTAAAACATTTAAAACAGCTTTTATTCTAGCTGAAATAAAACAAATAAGACTTTTTCAGAAAGAAAGAAATATTATCAGACATACTGTGAAAATTTCCTTGCTCTGTTAAACATCATCTGGGAGATAATTAAAAAAGAAAAAAATTCTAAGGGGAGCTAATAATTTTGACTTCAACTGTATATATATATATATATATATATATATATATATATATATATATATATATATATATATATATATATATATATATATATATATATATATATATATATATATATATATATATATATATGTATGTATATTGTTTTATGACATTTTAACTATGTAAGGTGAACATTACACTGTATTTTAATATCTATCTATCTATCTATCTATCTATCTATCTATCTATCTATCTATCTATCTATCTATCTATCTATCTATCTTTCTATCTATCTATCTATCTATCATCTATCTATCTATCTATCTATCTATCTATCTATCTATCTATCTATCTATCTATCTATCTATCTATCTATCTATCTATCTATCTATCTATCTATCTATCTATATATATATATATATAGATATATATAGATAGATAGATAGATAGATAGATATTAAAATACAGTGTAATGTTCACCTTACATAGTTAAAATGTCATAAAACAAAATCTCTATTTTTGGTCCATTTGAATTGTTGTTTTAATAAAATAAACTTTATTATGTCTGATTGCAACAATAAATGTATTCCTAAACATAAGTGAATGTGAAAAAATAATCCAAGGTTTTGAATTTTGCCATATTTTTTCACGTTATTTCTTAACTGTTTGATCAATAAAAAAAAAGTAGGAATTTTTAGAAAATTTTAATGATTTATGAACCATACAAAGACAAAAAAATATATGATTCAAAATATATTTTCAGATCTGACGAGTAAATGTATTTAATATATAATGAAATAAAACAAAAAAATGTTAATCTGGGAATTGATGATCAGTGTGGAATGACCAGAATACAGTTCAATTTATTTTTATTTATATCTAATAATTGTATAATTTTAACAAAACATCAAAACAATGTTAATGCTATTCTGAAAAGTTTTCAAACTGAAATGAATAGATTTTTCAAATATCTATTTAAAGCTTTTTTACGCGGCAGTGATTTGTCAATAGATTTACAAAACAAAATTCAGCCCAAAAACTGGGATGTAGTGATGTGACATAACGTCATAGACAATGTTACAAAGAGTGTTTTGGTCTTTTTAGGTAACTCTGTTCGGATGGATGCAGACATGGTGCAGTGCAATCTGAGCTGCTTCCAATGGTTGTAAATGTGCTCACCTAACCCCACCCCTAACCCTATCCCCCACAGTGACGTCACTAGCTCCACTGAGTGCATCGTGTCTGACATTGCATCTCTGAGATATGCAATCTCAGCTTGCATCATCAAGGCTGCATCCAGATACTATTGACATGAATATGAAATGTGTAGCTTTCAAATTAGGGATGCACAGATAGGATTTTTTGGAGTCTGGTACAGATTTGAATAAAAATCATTTGTCTGATGCTGATACAGAGAACAATATTGGTCAACTGTGTAAAGTACACAGTATTAGCTATTTATTATTATTATTATTTTATTTTATAAAATATGAATTCTTCCCAGGGCAACGCGGTGACGCAGTGGGTAACATGTTCGCCTCACAGCAAGAAGGTCGCTGGTTCGAGCCTCGGCTGGGTCAGTTGGCATTTCTGTGTAGAGTTTGCATGTTCTCCCCGCATTTGCGTGGGTTTCCTCCGGGTGCACCGGTCTCCCCCACAAGTCCAAAGACATGCAGTACAGGTGAATTGAGTATGCTAAAACTGACTGTAGTGTATGTGTGTGTGTGTGAATCAGTGTGTCTCCCAGTGATGGGTTGCAGCTTAAAGGGCATTGGCTGCGTAAAACATATGCTGGAACAGTTGGCGGTTCATTCCGCTGTGGCGACCCCTGATAAATAAGGGACTAAGCCGAAGGAAAATGAACGAAGGAATGAAAATATGAATTCGTTAAAGTGCATTTGGTTTCTTTTATTGTCCAAGATGTTTTTTAACCCAAACTAACCAATGGGTTTGTGCTAGCACTTGAGCATATCTGGCGTTTCGTACATATTAGACTCAGGTCTAATTATTTGTACAGATTTCATTTAGGTTTTTTATAAGTATTTATTATTTTTGTTGTAAGAAAAACATTGGATTATTCAAAAGACATGCAGCTCACTTCCTCCGTTCAATGGACAAACCGTCAATATCTGTCTTTTTCATATTATTGTCAACATAGCTTTCAATCCATCAATATGGGCAGACAAAATATCAGTCACCAACACATCTGTGCATATATCTTGTTATAAACATTGCAAAGTTTCATTCATTCGTTCATTCTTTCATTCATCATTTATTCATTTTCCTTCGGCTTAGTTCCTTATTTATCAGGGTCGTCACAGAGGAATGAACCGCCAACTGCTTCAGCATATGTTTTACGCAGTGGATGCCCTTCTAGCCACAAGCCAGTACTGGGAAACATCCATACACTCTCTCATTCACACACACTCATACGCTACTGCCAATTTAGTTTATCCAATTCACCTATAGTGCACGTCTTTGTGGGGGAAACCGGAGCACGTAAACACAGGGAGAACAGGCAAAATCCACACAGTTGGAACTCGAACCAGCAACCTTCTTGCTGTGAGGCAACAGTGCTAACCACTGAGCCACCGTGCCACCCAGGCTAAACAGGCTTTCTAAAAAATACAAAAAGCATAAAAAGTTGTAATATTCAGACTGTAAAGTGTCTTTGTACCAGTACTGTAAGTCCACTGAACAGTGTTTTGATGCTGATGAGGACGTGACCTCAGCCCTCATGAGACTGATGATGTCTCTTTCTAAATCACTGCACACAATTAAAAAGTAATTTGATTAACAAACTGTTTAATGTGGAAGGACAATATCTTAGTACAGCTGCAGGAAACAGCGACTGTAACCTTCAGACAAAGAGCTACAGGAATAAAACAATAAATAAAATGGCATAATGTTGGTGTTGCTTGTGAAGGAGCTGTGAGTGTTCTTCATGGGATCGATGGGATGCTGCAATCCTCTTCCTGAAGTGTGTGGACTAAGATGTTACATGTTTCGAGAGAAGGAAAAATGGGTTTTGTGCTCCAGAAGTCTCTTGATGTTAAAGGGTTCACCTAAGCATTTAATCTGCCTCCACTTGTTCCAGACCTGTTTGAGTTTCTTTCTTCTGTTGAAGGCAAACTATATTTTGAAGAATGTTTGAAACTAGTCATTGACATCTATTGTAGGAAAAAAAAAAGATACGGTAACACTTTACTTTGATGGTCCATTTGAGTATTAGTAGATTGTCTGCTTAATATCTGCTGATTCTGCTCCTTCAACAGACATTTAACTGACTATAAGAAACTTTGCAAGTACATGTCAACTCACACTAGCCCTAACCCCAACCTGACAGTCTACTTATAATCTAATGACAATTAGTTGGCATGTAGATGCAATGTAACTTAAATTCAACAAACGGACCATCAAAATAAAGTGTGTCCAAAGATACTATGGAAGTCAAATGGCGCCAGATTTTTTTACATTCTTCAAAATATCCTTTGTGTTCAACAGAAAAAGAAACTCATAACATTTTGGAACCACCTTTCAGTCTTCTGGAAGTCTTTCAGTTATCAAGAGGATATGGAGATTAGAAGATAAAATGCTTGAAATAAAATAAATAAAAAGTAATGTATTTATAAACTAAATAAAATAATTCTAAACTAAGTAATATCTTTAATATGTTTTATTATAAATAAAATAAAATATATAAATGACCTGAAGTGTTTTGTTCAACCCAGGCTCATTCTGATTACGTACCTCTATATATATTTCTGGAGACAGCAAAATACGTCCCAGGAGCTACGTTTTTTGCAGTTTTTGTTTTGTGAATCCGCCAGAGGCTGCTGCGTATGCATTTTGAGATTTCAAATTTCTCTTGCAAATGCCATTCGTGCGTGCTGTTCTTATGTAAATCCATCAGAGGCCGCTGTTGACTGACTGACTGACTGTTCAACCGACCGATCCCCACACCCTTCCCTAAACCCAACCAATCATATTTTAAAAAGCACATACTGACCCGCTCATTCCCTTCCCTAAACCCAACTGCAGTGTTTTGAAAAGCAACCCAGGAAAAGAAAAGCCCTGGCCTGATTTAAACCACGTTTTCAGATTTTACCACATTCTCACGCTGTTATTTATGTTATTTTTATTTCTTGGCTTTTGTTTTTGTCTTATCTGCTTTCTGGAACTGTTCTTCACCAAACTGAATCCTTGTCGTCGCAGTCAACTCCGCTCTGTATCTCCGCCGACATACATGTCGAGCTAACTGGACAAACTGGTAACAGCGGAAAAGCCGTCTACATGCAGGTAAGCGCTCAGCTGGTAAGCGAGAAAAGGAACGGCGTCATACCGCCCCATAGCATTAGCTCTGGCTACATAATTTACGATCTCCAGAAATGTATATAGGGTTACGTTTTCAGAATGAGCCTGTGTTGGTTTTATTCCGCCTGTCAAATAAATGTTTGTCGTTTTCATTTAGTTTAACATGATGCTATAATATAGAAATACTAAAATAAACATCAACTAACATACAAATGAATACAAGCACATGGACATAAAAAATATGGAAATACATGACTACACTGTTAAAAAAAATTGTTAAATTTACGGAAAATAAATTTAAAATAAATTTACGGAAAATAAATTTAAAATAAATTTACGGAAAATAAATTTTGGCTGTGGTTGCCAGAATTTTTCCGTAAAAATACGGAAGTTTATAGAACTGTTTAAATTTACAGAAAATAACCATATTTCATTAACTGATACAATGTTCAGTTCACAAAAACGTAGCTAAGTGCATAAAACGTAAAGTCATTAAATGCATTAATGTGTTTGTGTGTGATTACGATTAACAAACCGATTTTCACTGCATTAGTAACTACAGTTACCTTTAAACAAAAGAAGATGCAGCATAACATCCAATAATATCCAGCTGCAGAACCACAGAACCACACACGTTTCAGGCACACACAATCTAGCACACACAATCTAGGCAAACCATATATGGTAACTAACTAACTCCTTAGGAGCATTATTGCCACCTACTGTATTTCACAGATATTGCGATCGAGATCGTCCATGCTGCGATTGCCATTCATTAGACTGTGAACAGTTTATGGTTTCCCATTTCAGTCATTATTCATTATTATATCGTAACGATCACTTTAACATCTCTGCAGTTTCTGAACTCAAATTATGTAAATAAAAATAATTGGTTAAACACTTATGACTTTATTCACATTCTCAAAGAAAACATAAAAGACTGTCTAATTGTAGGATTAAGTGTATAATTCAGGATCTTAATGTTGTCATACTTGGTTAAAATAGTTTTGTTGTAAAATATAAAAAACAAGTAATAATGTGTCACATTAAAATGAATTATTATAGATAATAATAAAAAAATTATATAGTTGTAAACTGATTTAAACTACTATTTTTACTAAACTGCAGCAACTGTTATTAATATATTAATATGTTAATATATATATTAATTCATTCATTCAATCATTTTCTTTTCGGCTAAGTCCCTTTATTAATCTGGGGTCGCCACAGCGGAATGAACCGCCAACTTATCCAGCATATGTTTTTACGCAGAGGATGCCCTTCCAGCTGCAACCCATCCCTGGGAAATATATATATATATATATATATATATATATATATATATATATATATATATATATATATATATATATATATATATATATATATATATATATATATATATATATATATTTATATATATATTATTAACAGTATTAACAGCAGCTGGATATATCTCATAACATCAGGTACTCTCACTTCATCTTGCACTTGCACACAGACGCTACTATCCTCCACAATGGTGACACAAAGAAACGTTTTACAGTATTTTGCTGTTTTTTCTTCTTCTTGATTTTACGGTAAAATACCGGCAGCTGTGGTTGCCAGTAATCTACTGTTTTTTAACATTTTACATTCGTAAATTCAATTTACAGAATATTTCTGTTAAAAATACATTTCACAGTCTGTATTGTTCATCGAACACATTTAACCCCTTAAATCCCAGAGCAAAATCCTCACTAGTGTCCTTACTACAGAGGGTTGAACACTTAGGCAGTGATGAAGGTAATGAGATAATTAATTGTCTAATTAAAGGAGGATTGAGAATTATTGATGAACAACTGTTAACAAGCAGCCAAAACCAAAGATGAAATCAACTAAGAATAAAACTCTAAACAAAAATAATAATTAATAAAAATAAAACAAATTACACAATAAGACATTAATTTCTCAAGATCTCAGCAGAGATCATTAAACAACTCCACAAACATCAGGAGCTTCACTTATTACTGAACTTTGGCTTTATTTCTGTTACATGAACAAAAGCTCTTAATGAAATATTTGCTGTTCTTTTGAAGTAACCATGATGGAGGACAGAGTCTGCTTTAGTTGGGCTCTTCAACTATTTGTTGTAACACTTTTGGCTGCAATTAATTGTGTTAATTACACTATTTGTACAGCACGAAAAGCCAAAACAAAACATAGGATTAAGTCTGATGAGAATAACTATGATGTCAAAACCACCCTTGCCTGTTTGTGCACTCATTGAATATCTTGTTAGTTATAAGTAAGATATTAATACCATATGTAAATGAAATCACTTGACCTACAGCAGCCAATAACTGTTTACCAGGTCTAAATACACCATTCACAATGAGACTGTTCGATCTATGGCAGAACTTAAAAACACACAGACATCAACAGTTAGCCTTTGAATCTCAATAATGGTGACAAACAAAAATCCAAATCAAATAAATAACACTCTACTGAAATATTACCCCCCAAGAACAACATAAAATAAGGCAAAAAAGGAAATTGTAAGAACTTTAAGCTGCATAATATATTCATGCTGCAATGCATGCTAGGAGTTTTGTACTATGCTATGGTTGAGGTTCATATCCTGATTCTTGATGTCTTTGTGTCTTAGCGTGCAGATGGAGATCTCAAGGTTTTGTGCATAAAACTAAATTATAAATTCTTAATAATCCCTTAATCATTGTTTGTTGATGCTCCATGGGAAGCTGTAACACATCTCAAAAACATCAAATAAAAGCTATTTTCTATGGCTTAATTAAATAATAAAATACTAGAAATTACATCTGTAACAATTAAGCACATACAGTTTAGTTTCTCATTTCCTTTCTTGCTATAACTGATGTACAGAAGTCCTAAGAGGCCATGCATTAAAATGTTTTTTTCTCTCGTGTTATGTCGTGATCACGACTTAATTATCTCGTGATCTCGACATAACAACTCGTTTTCTCGTGATCTCGACATAACAAAAAGTTGTTATGTCATGATCACGACTTAATAAAGTTGTTATGTCGTAATAACGACTTAATTTTCTCGTGATCTCGACATAACAAAAAGTTGTTATGTCGTGATCACAACTTATTTTTTTTGCTTTTATTTATTTATGTATTAATTATTATTATTATTATTATTATTATTAATAATATCTGGCAAATGTCTGGCCAGAGAGTCTACACTGGCCCTGCGAACAGGGAGAGAATAGTCCAACTGCAGACACGCATTTGTGCAACACAGCATTAAAGGCGTTCAGAACAGCCATAATATGAGAGCAAACGCTCGTGCTCATGATTAATGTACATTTATGATTATATTCACGTATTTGATTATATACCATTATTTACAATATTATTCCCTTAACTGTTACCATTTTAAGGCGACTCTATATGGCGCAAAATAAGTTGCTGCATGCATGAATTAAATTATGAAGAATGATGAAAGATCCTGCACTTGCTTTGATCCTTTCCGCAAATTATTTACAACTTTAAAAATGCGCCATAGAGTTGCTTTAATATGGTAACAGTTGATGTAAATTATTGTAAATAATGATCATATACATGAACATAATCATGAATGTACATTAATCAGGAGCACGAGCATTTGCTCTCATATTATGGCTGTTCTGAACGCCTTTAAGGCTTTAAGGTTATTCTCTCTCTGTTCGCAAGGCCGGTGTCCTGACATTTGACAGATATTAATACTTATACTACTACTACTAATAATAATAATAATAATTAATACATAAATAAATTAATTAAAGCAAAAAAAATAAGTCGTGATCACAACATAACAAGTTTTTGTTATGTCGAGATCACGAGAAAAATAAGTCGTGATCACGAGAAAACAACTTTTTTGTTATGTCGAGAACACGAGAAAATTAAGTCGTGATCACGACAAAACAAGAGAGAAAAAATATTTTAATGCATGGCCTCTTAGGACTTCCGTACTGATGAGTTTCAGAAACACAGTTATAACAGCCAGTGAAACATTAAGATGGAAGAGTAAAAGTTCAAGAGCCCAACTAAAGCAGCCACATGATCCACATGATGGTGAGGTCAAATGAAATATTTTCAATAAAAATATAAACCTCTGTTAATTATCAAATATTCTTGCAGATATGAGAGAAATGAAGTCAAACTGTAATCAGTGAAGCTGGTGATGCTGTTATTTAATGGAGTTGTTTAATCCTGTTTTAATTCAGTTGGTTTGGTGTGAGGCTGTGTCTAGTTTTATTTCTTGTCCTTTCCTTCAGTGATTGGGCTTGTTAACAGCAGCTGTTCATCAGTGTCTGAATTCACTCATTTGTGGTCATGTAAGCTGCGATCACACTGGACTTTTCTCCCCATAGACTTCCATTCATACGCACGCGAATGCGTCAGACCGGAAACGCAGGGTCATGCATCAAGTTTCACATTTCGCTCCGGAGCAAAGTTCAAGCTTGGTGAACTCTGACCTGCGAAATCGCATCACTTGACTGCGTGAGACCAATCCAGGATCAAAACTTGACCTCTCTGAACAGACATTTAAAACATGGAGCAATCGCTCGCTTTTTCTAATGTCTAATCATCTTGTTTAATCCCACCCCTTTTCGCAGCGCCGTACGACAGAATTTCGCAAGCTCAAACTCTAGTGAGACTGCGGCTTCACTCTCCTAGTGGACTAAACTAATTGACTAATACAGGGACTAGTAAATGAGGGGGTGTGGTGAGATTTCAGACACTCTGATTAGTTTCTCGAAAACAAAGGTTAGATCTGTTACAGTTATTTTCCGTATTCATAAAATGAGCCGTTAATCCTTTAACAGGTTTTCACTGTAGATTGTACGGACATTTACTGTTAAAATTACAGACATTTTTTACAGTGTAAACAACAAAATTATATAACTAAAATCAAAATGAAAAAGTATAAAAAATAAATACGAATAAATATATTATATATACAGTCTTATGCAAAAATTTGGCCACCCCTCTGTGGCTGCATAATAATGTGCTCTTTCTTTATAATAGAAGATCAGAGTGAAATGCCTTTCGATTTCTGGAGAAATCTAGATAATGTCAAGTTTTTCAGACAGAAATATGTAGTGTAGCAGTATTGAGATGTGTGAAAGTACACTGAAACTGAGAAATAGGTTATGCAAAAGTTTGGGCACCCTCTCTTTTATATGGATTTCAAAACCTGTAGTCACTTAATGCTAATTGATTACAACAAAAAATTGATTTGAGTAAAGTTGCGGTCACACTGCACTTTTCTTCCCATAGACTTCCATTCATACGTACGCGAATGCGTCAGACCAGAAACGCAAGTCTGTGCGTCAGGTTTCGCAGTTCGCTGCGTTGCAAAGTTCAAGCTTGGTGAACTCTGACCTGCGAAATCGCATCACTTGACTGCATGAGACCAATCGAGGATTAAAGCATGATCTCTCTGTACAGAAATGTAAAATATGGACCAAACGCTCGCTTTTTTAAATGTCTAATCATCTTGTTTAATCCCGCCCCCTTTCGCAGCGCGGTACAACAAAATTTCGCATGCTCAAACTCTAGTGTGACTGCGGCAAGACTCAGTCAACTTTAACAATCCTAACTCAGGTGCAACCAATCATGAAAAAGGATATTTAAGACGGCTGATTACTAGTTGTGCTTCTCCTTATTGTGAACCTGAAAGTAGCAACATGGGAAGCTTAAAAGAACTTCCTAATAACCTAAAAACTAGGATAATTTACCAACATGAATTAGGAGAAGGATGCAAAAAGCTATCACAAAGGTTTAAGGACTATGGGCTCTATTTTAACGATCTAGGCACAAAAGTCTAATGCGCAGGGCACATTTACTGCATGTAATATATATCTGTTCAGATTTTACAATCTGACACCCAAATATTTTGTGATCCTGGCTATTTCAGGAGGTTTCTGTTTATGGTTGAATGAGCGAGCAGTGTGTCAAACAAAGAAGGGTTTAAATAAATACATAAAATGAGTTCATTCTTCCGGCACTATTGAGTCATGTTTATTTATTCTCTCACCAACAAAGAGCTGGAGGACAGTGAGTAAGATGAAAAATCCTTCTCTATTGCTCTAGATTTCAATCAAAAAGCCTGCAGTGCTCACAACAAAGATATTACACATTACATTTGTATGATTGTTTTTTTTTTATGTCTACAGAATAGCAAAAACCTGCCAATTAAAAATAAACTTTCAAAATGAAATCAATCGATGTGATGACTCTGAGATCACGCTGTAATGTTTTGTTAAAGTTTTTCAGTTAAGAATTTGTCTGTTTCTTCAGTTACTTTCATTAGCAGTATTCCCTGGTTTGTATATTTTCTGATTTGGTTCACCTGTGCCTTGTTTACACTGTAAACGGTTTCTGTTGTTTTCACCGTATTATACTGCATTTCTCAACAGTTTCTTGCTGTGTAAGCTGTGCACAGTGTGTTACTGTATATATTGTTGTTGTTTTACAGTATAATAATGTATTCTCAACATTTCCATACTGTATACATGGTTAACAGTATGTTACTGTAGATTTTTTTAATTAATTCTGGGACAAAAAAAATCTAAATACAGTACTTCAAATGACCGTGGAAAAACTACACACACACTTTTGCAGGTTAAACTTGTACACTCAAAAAAAAAAAAAACAAAAAAAAAAAAACTCATTAGATGAACTCAATTTAATTGAGTGCAGGATTTCCATCCAATAAATTTGTTTAGCACAAACTAAAAAAAAAATATTTACACAATTAAATGCAATTGAGTTGGTCCAACATGATTTTATCAAATAAAAGTTTAAATAGATTTGTATGTTTATTTAAAGGCGACGCAGTGGCGCAGAAGGTAGAGCTGTCGCCTCACAGCAAGAAGGTCGCTGGTTCGAGCTTCGGCTGGGTCAGTTACTGTGTGGAGTTTGCATGTTCTCCCCGCGTTCGCGTGGGTTTCCTCCAGGTGCTCCAGTTTCCCCCACAATCCAAAGACATGAGGTACAGGTGAATTGGGTTGGCTAAATTGTGTATGAGTGTGAATGAGTGTGTGTGGATGTTTCCCAGAGATGGGTTGCAGCTGAAAGGGCATCCGCTGCGTAAAAACGTGCTGGATAAGTTGGCGGTTTATTCTGCTGTGGCGACCCCAGATTAATAAAGGGAATAAGCCGAAAAGAAAATGAATGAATGAATGATGTTTATTTAACTTAAACTCAAAGCTCTGATAATATCATGTATGTCTATTATGTGTCATGTATTTCTAAGTTTCTAAGTTTTATTTGAGCTATTTTAAGCATATTTCATGAGTTACATATACAGTTGATTGAGAGTGATCTCAGAGCTAATTTTAGGACAGTTATTGCTCACTAAGCAAAGCAACAAACTGCAGTTTTGCTAATAAAGCTGGCAACATCCAAAGCATGGGTGCATCTGCAAAGTGGTAATCTCAAAACTCAAAGCATTACATGAAAATCTTCTAAATCTTCAAACTAAAGTGAAGATTAAACTCTTTTAAAGTCTTTCTATTATCTTTAAACACCTAAGATTACTTTTATAGTCAACATTTCCCTCTCTTAATTCAATCTCTTGCTAAACATGCTGGGAACTACAAATCCCCTAACCAGGTAGTTGGACCAACACAATTACTTCATGTTGTCCAACACAAAACACTTAAGTTAACTTAATGGTTTACAAATTTAAGTGCACTGAACATAAAATAAATAAATTGGCCTAAGAAATTTCAAGAATTGTGTTGTTTCAGCTCATTTTAAACAGGTAGTTTGAACAAGCAGCAGTAATCATTTATTTGAGTGTAGTCAAACACGTTCTTATAAAACATTTTAAAGAAGACTGGGTGACTATACTACCTTTGTTTCCAACAAAGGCTGCATCAGAGCTCATTTGATAGCACATATTCTGTCCTGTCATTACATCTCTGACGACCTGGAAGTGCTTCGACATAGGTGAGTCATAAATCTTCATATTATCATACATACAGGAATTCTGTAAGCCTATCTTTTAATGTTAGTTTGTAATTAGCAGCGACTGTTTAAAAAAAATAAGTATTTAAATTATTCTCAATGTTTTAGTGATGCTGTGCACAGTAACTTTATGATGATTTCATTTGAGGAAATATCACTGATGCCAAGCTAATCACGGACAAATGAAGCGAATTATTTTCTATTTCTTATAGCATAACGTTATAGTTCTGAGTTGTTTGTAGTGTGATCAACGTTTTCGCTAGGTGTAGATGTGTTTGGAAAGCAACTCACGATGATATTTTGACAAATTGAACGAAATGACTCGATAAAACATTTATCTCGCAAGACTCAAAGGTCATTAATAAGATCTGAACTTGCCATCACTACAGCATATTGAAATACAGTAATGCGAATTGACCGCGAAATATTATCACAAACATTTTATGAAGTAGGCTAGTTCCTTGTTACCTTATTACTTTATGTATATTTTGCCCTGTGTTAAAAATCTTTCTGCTTAAAGCTGTTGTGGTTGCTTTCTCCAGTGTTTCTATTTTTATTGTAATCCTGTGTCACATTTGATTACAAAAAATAAAAAAATCACTCCATTAATGCCTAATAAGAAGCATAATAGGTGCATAATAGAGCAGTATAGTACAGTACAGTTCTATTTTTTTATTTACTTGTTTATTTAACAGGGACAATACACTTGACATTGTTATACAAAGATAACCGATGTTGCGTACATGGGGCATATAGCATAAAGCTAATTTGCAGTCCTCGTCCCTGGTTAGGCTTTACATAAAAAAATAAAAATGAAACTAAATAAAAAAAATAAATAAATAAATAAATAAATAAAAATTAAAAAATAAATATATAGCCATATATGTTTGTACATGTGTAGGCTATAAGCAGAGATTAGTTAGGATGTATTTTTAATGAAATTGCGTTTGTTAATATTTGCTGGAATATAACTTATGAAGGTCATGCCACCAAAATGTTGCTTATAAAACCTCTTTGATACTATTGCAAAGTGTGGTAGTGTGTGTGGTTTCTCTTTCTGTTGGTTTAAAAAAATTATTTTGTTTTTCTATTGTTTTTCTAATGA
>LR812528.1:17582329-17635277 GCA_903798195.1 Danio kyathit
GTTGGTTGGTTTTGTTATCGTTTAGTAACAGACACCGATATGTAGAGTCGGTTAAGTGAGAGTTGAGAATCATCTTGTAGCAGGTGTCTGTTCAGGGACTTCCGCAGTTTCACATCCCATCCACACTGTACGGGCGGTGTGAACGAATCATTATTGTGACTCGGATCTTTTCAGTGAGTTGATTTGAGTCGGTTCAAAGCCGTTGGGAACAAGACATCCGCTGAAACAGATCGAACTGTTCTAGAGTAAACAGCTTAACGACTCATTTGAACGAACTCATTTATCTCTTTAGGGTTTCAAGAGTCATAAGTTTGGACCAGACAGTATCTGCGGACGTTTTTTCTAGTTCTGCGCAGAATTTAGTACAAATTCTTTTTATGTGGAATGATTTTGATAGTATAACAACTAAAAGCTTAACACATTAAATAAAAAATAACTTTTGTTTATGGTTTACAATGCAAATGCAGTTAGATCCACTTGTTTGGTAAACAAAATAAGTCTCTCAAATATATAGTATATAGTAATATAACTACAAAAAGATTGAAATTATTACTTTACAAACTGTATTGTAAATAAATCATATAAACATTAGCATATTATTCGGTAATATTACTGAAATTAACATAAAACTCAATAAATATAAATGTACACCCATTCACATAAATAAATAAATAAATAAATGGAACGATAGTCACAGAAATCTGCGCAAATCTGCACGTGCAGGTTTCTTGTAGCCTATAAGGAACCTACTGTAGAACTGAAGAGTAAAGCTGAACATTAGACAAAAAAAAGGAACTGGTTGATGAGGCGAATGGTTACTTTAAAGAGAGGGTTAAATTTTATTTACCCTCAGTTGGTTTCAGTTCTTTTTTCTGTTAAACACAAAAGAGGGTATTTTGTAGAATGATGGAAACCAATAACATTGATATAGATAGCAGGGGAAAAAAAGTAATGCTAAAGTTCATGGCTACCGGGTTTCCAATATCATCTTTTGTGATCAAAAGAAAAAAAAATTCCCATAGTGAGTTAGTGATGACAGAATTTTCATTTTAGGGTGAAATGTCTCTTTAACAGATCAAAGCTCTTGTGGGAACTACGCTATGTTTAGTTAGAATATTCTCAAAAATATACTATTGATGTTTTTCTTAAAATGTTTACCATAGCCAAAGAATTCCCACAGACATGGAAAACCTTGAACTACGATGAGCCTTGGAGAAAAAATGTACAGAGTATTGGATATTTATAAATGTACTAATACAAAAATGGTAATGGTAAACATTTTAGATGAAATTATGCAAAGCATTTAAAAAATCTAGTGTGTGTTCACAAAACACCATTTTAACTATTAAAATCAAACTTTTTGGCCTTTAAATAAATTTTAAAACATGTTTCAGAGTGTATTTAAAAAAAATACATGTATATATAAATGATCATCTCTGATTAATATAGGAAATACCAATTTGTGAACATGTTCAGTCTACTGGCATTCTCTAGTTCTTGACAGCCTAAATAACAATTTTTACATGTCATTTATTCAAAAATGCAAAAAGAACAAACTTTTTATTACCTGCAGTAGGGCTGGGCCATATGGCAAAAATGCAATCGCAATAATTATTTTCCATATTGAACGATATCGATATACATTTTGATATAAGTTGTTAAAGCTTCCAGATTTAAAAGATTACCCCAACAATGGCTGAAGCCACAAAAATTAGAGGGTCCATTAAATGGCATACTGTAACATTTTCGGGCGATACATTTTTGGTGGCCGAAAATTCGGCACATCTCTAATATCAACACACTTTTATATTCCCATTGTTGCACATTTCTGATGTGTGATTGGGTCTTAGATCAATATAGAGTAAAAAAGTCCAGCGCTTGTCGTTGTTATTGACATAAATTTTATCACAATTCGATATAATATTGTTTATTGGCCCCTAACTTGCAGTACATTACATGTGTAAACATACCTTCAATTAGAGACAAAATATCAACATGATATAATGTGTAATAATGATAATAATTATAATTATTGTTATTATTATTATTATTATTATTATTATTATTATTGTTGTTAATTAAAATTATATTTACTTATGAATAATTATTAAATCTTGAGAAATTGAGAATACTTAACTAGCTAAAATTGTACTATTAAAAAATGTGGACAAAAACCCAAACGTGGGGTTAAAAATGACTTGTAAATATTTACGTTGGGTTTGTTCATACAATATTTGAGAGTGTAGTATAATACATTTATAACTTGCGTATCAAACCACACCTGAAATAATATTTTTTGTAGAAACTAAGGAAACGTATTGGTTAAATTGTCATAAATAAATCTTCACTTCCTTCAAAAGTTAACTTGTTACACAAGTATGATGAAGTGATGTCACGTTTGACTTCCTCCAAGATCACGTAAGTGTGTAATCTATACCATCCTGAATATCCACTGGTTTTTCACAAGAACAAAGAGCATAACTGTGATATTTGTTTCCTTGTATGATCAGCTCACACATCGCTTCCATCTCACACAGACACACACAACTCTCTCTCAGCGACACACACACTGCTGTGAAACCCAGCATCTGAAATGCTTTGGAAATTGCTTGGCACATTGGCTGAAAATAGCTGGTGGCTATCACATATTGCCTCAGGTTGAAATGCGAAAGATTTCACTTGTTTGTAGAGACCAAAATCCCTCGAGAAAGATACAAGTTGAAACTTATTTATTTTTCATTTCTGTGCGGGTCCAAGCTGTCTGTGCCAAAACAAAACTATGAAAACATGGATATAAACTGTGTGTGTGTGTGTGTGTGTGTGTGTCTTGCTCTGTGATGTTCATTGTGTTGATCACGCAATGTTGGTAATTCACCTTATTTTGCAGTGAGGAAGTACATAAGTTATTTTCGTTCAATCTGCACTTTTGTTCTGATGAAAAGCAAAAGCGTGAAAGTGCCGAAAATAATAAAGTCATATGGTTATGATTATAACAAATACCAGCTTGTGTACAGTAGGTTTAATTCTAGTGCTACACAAATTATAGCTGGAATTGTCAGGTAAAATTGACTAATTTTAAAAGATGAGTTTTGATTTTATTAAAAAAAAATAACAATGAATTTTCTATGAATATTATAAAAAGTTATAGAATTAAGGATGTAATATCAGATTTTACAGTGTAGATTAAATAATTAATGGTATTTACAGTTGAAACCAGAATTATTAAACCCCTTTTGATCTTTTTTTTTATGTTTTCCAAAATATATTTAACAGAGCAAAGAAATTTTCACAGTATATCTGATAATATTTTTTCTTCTGGAGAAAGTCTTATTTATTGTTATATTGGCTAGAATAAAAGAAGTTTTTAATTTTTTAAAAACCATTTTAAGGTCAAAATTATTAGCCCCTTTAAGCTATATATTTTTTTGATAGTCTACAGAACAAACCATCATTATACAATGACTTGCCCAATTACCCCAACCTGCCTAGTTAACCTAATTAACCTAGTTAAGCCTTTCAATGTCACTTTAAGCTGTATAGAAGTGTCTTGAAAAATATCTAGTCAAATATTATTTACTGTCATCATGGCAAAGATAAAATAAATCAGTTATTAGAAATGAGTAATTAAAACTATTATGTTTAGAAATGTGTTGAAAAAATGTTCTCTCCGTTAAACAGAAATTGAGGAAAACTGGGGGGCTAATAATTCAGGGGGTTTAATAATTCTTTAACTATAAGAATCAATAATGACCAGTTAAAATGAGGATATATAAAATTAGACTTTTCAAATGAAGGTATGCAAATGTAATGATTAACAGAGCTAAAAGACTCACTTTTACAAATATGTGTACCGTTACACTCCTAGTAGGACTGCACAATATTGAAAAATATTATAGAATAAATAATTCTACGATATATATTGTGATTAAGCATGGGACGAAAATAGTTTTCAAGGTATACCACGGTTTAGAAAAGTCAAGGTTTTAAAACCACCAAAATTATCTGCTATACTGACTACGTTTACATGGACATCAGTAATCGAATTATTTGTCTAAATCTAATTAAGACAATAATAAGAATAAGGCGTTTACATGAGTTGCTTTTTGAATGTTCCTTTCATGATACCGTTTTACATGTTATATCACATAATTCGATTAATATCATTGCGTCACCGCGCTATCCCGCATTTCCTTCGGAGTTTCATGTAATTTCAGGTGTTTCATTTTTACTTTGTCGACTTCAACTGCAGTTTGGCACTTCTACTTTCATTTGAGAACATTTAATGCATTCCCACGTGACAAACGAGATATTGGATGCAACTATAAACTGCTGGAAGAGTGTTGAAAGTTCATACCACATGCTGAATGGAAGGAAAAAAAAAAAACATTTCACGATGCAGGTGTCTGTGGTCCTTACTGACTCGGTAGGTGCAAAAAGTGTCAAACAGCCGTGTGTGTGTGTGTGTGTGTGTGTGTGTGTGTGTGTGTGAGTGGACTATCCTGTCGCAAATCGCAGCGAAAAGTCCTACATGACGGTAATAGCTCGATTAAGGTATTTACATGTCTGTACTGCACTTCAATAATGCGACTAAAATCAGCATACTCCACATGTCTTAATTCGATTTCTCTTTAGTTTGATTATGCCCTAATCAGATTAAATTAATAAAAAATCGCTGTTTACATGGTAGACTCTTAATCAGAGTATTGTCTTAATCGCATTAAAATCGAATTATTGGTGTCCATGTAAATATACTCACTGTTCCTACGATATATGTAAGACTTTTTTTATTATTGTTTTATTTATTTATTTATTTAGTTTTATTAGGACAACAGTATCTCCAGCAGAAAAGATATCCAAACATGGCATTTTAAATTGTAAAGAAATCTGTGTTTTTGAAATTAATGAAGACAGCAGAAGTCAATGATTTATTTGAATTATTTAGCCTGACATGTTTACTGCTCCTAAATATTATAAATGTTTCTCAAAATAAAATATTTTGTGTTTAAAAGACAACATTTTTTTATTTTTTTTTACCCAGACATTTTTAAAAGTATATATATTACAGCAGTAATCACAATACCTTGAAACTGTGTGATATTTTTATCCAAGGTTATCATAGCATCAGAATCTTTTACCGGTCCATGCCTAATTGTGATATTAAGTATATAATTTCACCAGATTAAATTAATATGTCTATTTGGAAAGAATTCATTTGGATGATTTTGAAAGTGATTTTGACTCTGATTTTTAATGTGCATCTACATAAAATATGTAATATATAAATCACAAACATTGAGAAATGCAGTAGAGCAACAATACTGTACAAATCAAATATACAGTGCTTTTCTGAAAGTCTAGCAATATTTAGATGCACAAATTCAATAATCAAATGTAAAATAACACTAAATTGTCTTTTAATGCAATTTCTTATGCCTGAATATTTTTAAACTGAATAAAATGAAAAAAAAAACACACATAAAAAATAAATGTTTTGGTAGCTTTATGGTTAAACATTGCTAAAACTCCACTAATCATGAGCATTTTAAAATGTGTTTTTTAAATTATTGTCAACATTAGTACCGATTCAACATTACAGATCCTGTGATGGGACTGTTGTGGATGCGCGCATTGTGATATCAATGCTGAAATGATATATTGTGCAGCCTTAACTCCTAGTTATTTGTAGAATAAAGCAGCATTAGAGATGTTTTTGTACAGCTAAAATAACTGGAAATGTATGACCTGAAAGCCTTGCACATGCACAGTTCCAATTTAAATTTAAGGTGCATTATATAGCTTCAATGTCATTGGGAGTGTCATATCGTCAAGGACAGAAAACATGGACCTGTCTTGCCGTAAGGTCGGTGAAACTGATGTTTGATTGTCCTGAATGTATATTTGACCTGGAGCAGAGATGACAGATGCTCTGGAGGTTAAAAGGTGGATGCTCTGGTCTCTGTCTTTGTTTCTCCCAGGCTTCGTCTTTCCGTTCTGTCCCATAGAGGTCCCAGAGGCCTAAATTTGCCTCTCACGGTCTGTTGCAGGGGTTTAGTGCTTGAATAATCATTAAAGAGTTTTGTGTGCAGCGTGTCCTGAGGGCAGAGGGAGTCGGGGGTGGCAGAGGTAGCTGATTTTTCAGCATCGTTAGGTCACGCCGACTGTCTGCGGAGAGACTTACAGAGGCAGAAATAAACCTGATTATGAATTGGCCTTCCTTTCCCTTTTGTCGATTTATTGACGTTGCTGCACACTCTAGTCTTGGGTTAATCTTAAAATCAACATCAAATCACAACTGACCTTGTTTGGTTTCTTAATGCGTGTTCCTGGTCTCATTGAGCGCTATTCATTGGTGCATGTTATTACAAATAAAAAGTAATTGTTTGTCTTTGTAATCTTTGCTAACTCGCTCTGGTTGGTTTTCCCTTTCGGTTGACATCGCAGACTTAATTTAGATTCAAACTCATTTTTTGAGCTTTAGTGGAATGTATTTAGTATATTTATTGAGCACATATATTTATATGGATATATATATATATATATATATATATATATATATATATATATATATATATATATATATATATATATATATATATATATATATACTGTATATATAATTAGAGCTGCACGATTAATCCAAAAAAGATCGCGATCTCGATTCGACCCCCTAGACGATCTTAATCCAGCATTTCTACGATTCTGCCAATCATATTTTCAAGTTCAGGAGAAAAGCAAAGGTGGCCGCACAAGTCTTCTCATTGTTTTACATGCGTTGCTCAGCGACATGCACATCTCCAAATGACGTTGAAAGAGTGACATACTGTATTTATAAGGTATAGTTCACCCAAAAATGTCATTTCTATCTTCATGTAATGATGTATTCGCGGCCGTAAAATCACACGTGACGTGAGCTGCTGACCGCAGAGCTGTTACCACAGAGAGAGCGGGCGCGTGCCCTGCTTAATGATAGACGCGCGCGCGTCTACTTTAGTGAACAGAACTTGCATAGGCTGTGAATAACAGGTAATAAAGTTGTAAATAACATTCAGTTTGTGGCACAGAGTGATCGTTTGGGAGTCGCGCGGGAAGTATTGACAGCACTTAGCAGTGAAATTAAGCCGAAAGCGTGCACACATCATTTAAATAATCATATTGCATTTTAGAGTAATGATTACGACAAGCATTTAATATGTTTTTCTTTCATAGCGAACACAGAGTGCTGTGCATGAGAATAAATGTTTAACAGAGTCAGTATAACTACTCTAGCCTATATGATGTTGAATATAATGTAAGAGGGTATCTGATAATGACAAATGTCTGATTTTACCAGTGAATAAATGGTCTAATAATGTTGTCAATGACAGATTGCAAGCATATGTCTCAAACATAATAACACCAGAATTATGAAATGTTGTACTCTGATGTTGTCACTTTACTGTGCATTAATGACCAGGACAAATTTAAAGTCTGTTCAAGTCCATCATTCAAAGTCTATTCAAAATTTAGGATTTTAACCAACAGTAGACCTACACATATTATTATTATTATTATTATTATTGTTATTATTATTATTATTATTATTATTATTATTATTATTTAGTTGTTTTACCATATGTTTGAGAAATAACAATAATAATAGCCGACTCATATTAACCTTTATTTTACATCTACAGAATCGTGAGAAAATCGTGATCTTTATTTTAAGCAAAAAAATCACAATTCTCATTTTAGCCAGAATCGTGCAGCTCTAATATATATATATATAATTAAGATATATAGAATTTGACATTTCTAATGAAGGTATGCAAGCCTTGCACATGCTATACAAACATCCAATTCCACTTTAAACGTAAGGTGCATTATATAGCTTCAATGTCATTGGAAGTGTCATATCAAGGACAGAATAAATGAAGCTGCCCTGCCATAATGTTGGTGAAACCGATCTTTGATCATCCTGAATGTATATTTGACTCGGAGCAGAGATGACAGATGCTCTGGAGGTTAAAAGGTGGATGTCTCTGGTCTCTATCTTTGTTTCTCCCAGGCTTCGTCTTTCCGTTCTCTTCCATAATCTTAAAATCAACATCAAATCACAACTGACCTTGTTTGGTTTCTTAATGCGCCTTCCTGGTCTCATTGAGCGCTATTCATTGGTGCATGTTATTACAAATACAAAAGTAATTGTTTGTCTTTGTAATCTTTTCTAACTCGCTCTCGTTGGTCTTTACTTTCGGTTGACATCACAGACTTATTTTAGATTCAAAGCTTAACTTTCCTAGCTTTTGCTTAGAGTATTTAGTATATTTATTGAGCACATGTTTAAATGGATTTCTTTTTTATACTTGATAGTGTTCACTTCATAGCTTGATATTTACTCTGGAAGTCAATTTAGTGCATTTCCGTTTATTCACTCTATTCTGATGTTTTTTGTGTGTTTGTTTTTGAAAGAAATGTCTTTTAATTTGTATACTATGCATTTATCTGACCATTTATAATCCTAGTAATATTGTGAAAACTAAAGATCACTTAATTTAACCATTTTCTAAACAGTGGCGTCAGAAACCATTATCTCAGTCTTTATTGTGGCAAATGATACTTCAAATACATTTGTCTAGGGTTGTCATGATACTGGAATTTGGTACCAATCGATTTAGAAATTTGAAAAACATCCATTTCCTGCTAAAATTTGAGTGCTTTTGAGCACGTTTTTAAACAGCGCTGATTTATCACGTGATTTATCACATTGAATCGCGGCTTTAAAATGCTCTAGGTTCATGTACCTGTGGTTACACTCAGTAAACAGCGATGAGTTTGGTGAACTGATGACCATTACAGCCAAACACAGTCATTGCTGTTGAGCACATAAACCCAATGTCAAATCAGAGATGTTTAAGACTGTGCTCAATAGCTTGGATCCTTGGATCGGATATCGGTTCGATCCCGCATAGTTTTGCTGGATCGGGTATCGGCCAGCTGGCACTGATCCAAATCTGATCTTGCGCGTGCTCTATATTCTGTGTAATTTATAAGCCAACAAAAGCCACAAAGGTAGCCTATTACAAGGCACTGGAAATTTGTCATGTATAGTAGGCCTGCTATATCCCAAATGTTCTGAAGCCATTCTATAGTTTAATGTGAAGTACAGATTAATATTCACGTGGTTAAATTCATGTTCACTTCAGCGCTTCCCGTGGCTGCGCCTGTCAATCATTCTTCATTCATTCACAATTCAAACTGTGTGTCACGTTCATGACAACACAAAAACTCTCCAAGACTGTTTGTTCCTGTTAGTTTTAATAATCAGTGGAGAAATGCATTTAGTTCTGCATTAAATGGGTTCATTTTGACCCGTAACATGGAGTTTATTGCGGTTTCTACATCATGTTGCGCTGTGTCTGTTAGACCAGCAGATCGCATTCGCAACACTGGAGTAGAGAGGGTTATTACCTGCTCTTCACACACAAAGTAGGCCTACCTGAAAGTTTAAATTAGAAAAGGCTCAATAATACATTGGACAGATCCTCAACGCACGGATTTCTTCCCTTTGTGCTGCTGTTTTGAAAGTGTCCGCAGATTCCGGAGGGCTGCGCTCTGTGTCTCAGTGATGCATCAAGCGCCTTATCAATCGCACCGGCTGCGCAGAAGCAATGTGCGCCGCTCCATAAGATTATTCTCATAAAATGTTTCTGTTCTCTCATCCTTCCGACTCAGTTTATTCTTTCAAGGTGAATTTGTTAAGTGCTGCTAATAGTTTGTAAAGCCTGGCTCATTGTGGTCAAAGTAGTTCATTAAATTAATACAAGTGAAACTGACGGGCACAATATGGATTGTCATGAACAGAAAATTATTTAGCCTAGTACAGTGTAGGCTACTCTGAAACTGTGAATATTTCACAGTAATTTTATATATATTAATATTTTATTTAACATACCTGTTTTTCAGTTTGTGCGCTGAAGCACATCTTGTTTATTTTGTGGATAACTGACCAACATAAAATACAATAAATAGCCAACAAATTATACCAAACAAAATTCGTTAAAAAAGATAATTTTTCAGACAAAAAATACATTTTCAGACATGCTTTCAGTTTCTCCATCTCACTCGCAGGGAGTTTAGGCGAAGGAATGTTTATTAAGTAAAACTTGCATCAGACGGTTTAGTTTTGTCTGCTTCAAACCTGCAGGAAAATATCAGGCTTTGCTAAAAGGCAGGTTATTTTACCAACGATTAGGGTCAATAGCCTAGTACAGATTTCAAAGAAAAATCCTAATATTAAAAAAGGAAACATAAGCTGGACCACAACAGATCAGATCAATGTCATAATGAATGCTCAAATAATGTAGCCTATAGTTTATTGCAAGCGTCATGTTTTTAGTTAGATTGTGTCCTCTGTCATATAATGTAGGCCTTAGGTCTGTTATTTTTACTAAAGAAGATATATTATTCGAGCACCAGAACTATAGAAACTGTATTAGGTTAAAAAAAAACAAAAAAACTGCACAATATCGGGATTTGATCTGTATCAATCGATACTCAGAATTTTGGTATCGGGATCGGATCGGTTCCAAAAAATGGTATTGATGCATCCTTATCAATAGTGCTCAAATGTTAGCGGGAAATGGACGTTTTTAAAATTTCAGTATCAAGTGGTACAAAATTACAGTATCATGCAACCCTACATTCTTCTATGCTGTCATGAAAACAGGTCAGAAAATGTGGGAACCCTGCCAAAAATATTGCAGTTACTTTTGCAAAACCATAATAATTGGGTTTTGGTTTCCTCCAGCAATATAATGAGCTCATGGAATATAAATAATTTGTCACTTTGTAAAACTATTCATTTCCAGTGTTTAAAACACTCTCCATTTCGCTTGCCAATTTTTAGCCAGCATTTCATTATTACTTCTAGGTTTTGGGATTGATTTTTCAACAAATCTTTAGCTGCATTTCTTACAAAATGCAAATCATGCTTATTATGCTGCAGATAACTGTAAGACAGAATAAGGTGGCATCCGCCCGATGAAGCGTCTATCTCTTTTTCTCTCACTATATTCATTTTTTTTCCCGTTCCTCTCCAACTGATCAGAGCTATTCTTGGCCTGCTCTCTGAGCTGATGGGAAAAGCTGACATTGCTAACAGAGGGGGAATTTGAGCTTGACTCAAGCCAAAGCCCACTTCCTCCTCCTGAGCCTGTGCACCAGACACCATCCACCCCTCCGCCGTCTGCCGCTGCTGCCATCAGGACATCTGATTTACTGTCTGCTGTTTGCATGACAAAGAAGGCTTTTCTGGTGAGAGTGTTTGAGAAAGGCAGAACCAAACAGAGAGGAAGAAGCTCTCCTTTCTTTCCAAAAGGAGAAGTATTTTAAACAAGTTTCCCATTATTTTAGGCCTTTTGACTGGCCGAGGTCTTCTGCCAGCTGAATTAACAATTGTATGTTGTTTATCAGTGGTTTGGCAATAACTGAACAGCAACCAGTTCTAGGCACCATGTCCCACTGTGCCAACTGAATTTGGCCCGTCACTTGGTTGCATCTTGGCTGCTGAATTTAACTCTGTTTGACTAATGAGGAGAGGTGAACAATCCCATAAAAGAACTGGCACATAGCGCAAAAGTCAGAATTTAGCAAACAGCAAAGCAGCTACAAATAAAGCCGCAGATTTATTCATTTGTTTATTGCGTTTTATTATATGTATTGGAAGAGAGAATGTGGGAGGGTGAAAGATCCTGACTAAACACAGTTCCCCACAACCACAATGGACCATTAGATACTCACCGGTTAGGTAAATCTGTTCAACTGTAAAATATTTAAATACCAAATATCTGTTCAGTCAATCACATAGTAGCTATTTGGGCTTTCAGATGTGGTCAAGACAATTTGCTGAAGGGGATTTAAGCAACTGCTGTTGTTGCCAAACAAACACACAACATATCAAACTTTGAAACAGATGGGCTACAGTGGCAGAAAACCATACCATGTGCCACTGCTTTTAACTGAAAACCTGAGGCTATAATTTATTAGCGCTCAGGAAGGAAAATATTGCTGGTTTGTTTGTAGTGCCAGAATTTGCTGTAAATTACATGAAAGGTCTATCCTACAGTTCCTTGTGTCAACATTTTAAGCTGGTGGTGATGGTTTAATAGTGTGGAGGATATTAATTTGGCCTCATTAGTTCCAACTGAACTTTATTTAAGGGGGGGGGGGGGTTGGTGAAGGGAAGACTGGTGAGGGGGGAGGTTTAAGGGTTGGGTTGGGGGTTTATGGTGGGAGATCGGCAAGTGAAGAGCCGGGGTGGGGTTGGAGGGTCTGGCCAGATTGACCCGGTGCTCCCTATGGCCAGTCTGCCCTTGATGATTGATGTTTTTCACGTGGTGAACAACCGGCGTGAACCCAATAGAAAACTCAAAAAAGGGAACTGATCTTCTCTTTCACCTGCAAAATCTGTGCATGTGCAAATGAACAAATCATTCCAAGAGAAAACTCATTGTTCCCGAGTAGGGTTGGGCGATGTTGACCAATTTGGCATCGTACAATGTCTAATGTGAAACATCGCGATGGACGATGGCATCGTCGTCGTAGGCGGGGGTGGTTGTTGTTAAATATCATTTAATTCATAACAAATTAATTAATTGTAGCCTACCATTTTCACTACCTGACCCACATGGTCTCAGCATTGTGAAGTTTATCGGCCATCGGCGATAAACAATGGCATCGTCTATCGGCCCAACCCTATTCTCGAGTCACATAAAAGTTTCATTCAAAATGAATGAATCTTTTAAGAATGACCCAACACTACAAAGTATTCCATTTCTACTGTATATACCATTTCTATTTCTTTCTGTGTACCAGATTGTGTCCTATTCTATTGCCAATTTGGAATTGGCTAGTTGTCTAGTCTAGTCTAGTCTAGTAGGATGCACTGCTTATGACGTTTTGTCACTCTTGTATGAAAAAAAGACTGTCCATTTTGGGGTCTAAGGAAGCAAATGGAGAGCAGGGTACTTGTTTTTGAAAGCATACTAAAGGATGGGCATGGCACCATGGAGCTCCTAAGGGGGTGTACAGTGGAAAAGTGCCCTGTGCTGTGTCAACAGGCAGTTTGTGTATATATGCGTGCGTGTGTGGTTTTAAGGCAGCTGATGTGGCGACAGGAGCAGCGGAAATGGATCCAACGATGAGCAGAAACCAGATCTAACACAGGCACGGGGAAGGAATGGCCTTGTAAGGCATCTGAGTCAGAGAGAGAGAGAGAGTGGGATGTCATTGCCTGAAGATGGACACAGACACACATGTATTCAATGAAACGACAGCATTTCTAAACACGCTGAAGTAAACGAATCATTATCTGCACCACACAGTCACAGGCTATAAAATAATAACTGTTACATCATAAAGATATTTAAAAGCAAAGATGATTAGTGTTTATGGGAAACCACATGCTTCTGATTCTGATTTATAGAATTTAGCTAACATAATAATTAAATGCTGATCTGGGAACAGTTCTTCCTATAATTTCATTATACCAAATCTAATCTTTTATGGAAAATATTTGTCTTGCATTAAAACATTCTTATATGGTCAGAAACGCATAAGAAATCTTTTATGAACTTGTTAATATTAGATCTGTGCTGTCATAAATGTACTTGGAACTTTTTTCCTCGTGTATTTATTTGGGAGATATTTTTAAACATTTTAACAAGACTTTGCATACCTTTGGTGCATGCTCATTTAAAACACACTGCCTGGTTACAACTATACTGGTTTGATTAAGCATCATGTAAAATTTCAGAGTGATGAATTTAAACAATTTAAAATGTCACTTGGGGTAAGGGTTTGTTCAAATTACAAAACATGAGGTGTGGTTGTTGTGAGGTACAGTAAATGCATTTTCATGCAATGTGATGAATGAGGCAGACCTTCAATGTAGTCTGTAGGACTATCACATACACACAATTTTTGTTGTTGCAGAAACAGGAGGATTTCAGTATAGACATTTGTTTTGGCCCATGGTAACCATTGATTTGGCTCGCCATCCCATCTTAGAAGAAAGGGAACATGATGGAGATGGTTTCGAGGTTGTCATTTCAAATTTAATGTAACCATTTGTTTGTTTGTTTTATTGTTAAAAGCTAACAGAAATTAAATGTTTCAATTAAACGTTGTAAATCAATCCAGTTTCGTTTAAATGTAGTGGCAACTGAATGCAGTGACTTTGGTGAGCAAATCAAATCAAAGGCAGATTCTGCTTGACTAGTTTAGCATTGTACTTCAGTGTGTTATAAATGTAGTCGTTTATGTATTTATTGCTACAAGTTATCAATTTAAACTTATACTGCATTAGTTAATACAATTTAAAGTAATGTTTTCTATTTATTTAAAAAATTTAGTAAATAAGTTAGGAAATTACCCAATGGCAACTTTAATGTAATATACTGTAGTTTGGTATATTTACCTTCGGCCCACGGCTATCAAAGATATTTGATATTTTGCTCTTCGTACAAAAAAGTTTAGGCACCCCTGCTACAGACTAACTAACTGTCTCTCTCATAGTGGTTTTATTATCCTGATAAGATTTAGCAGATTTGAAGGTTTATATAGGCTTGTGTGACACTATCTCTGTTTTAAAACTTGGTTAGCCACATACCCTCTACTATCTATGTAAACAGCTCTCTTCTAAGGGCTTGTGTGTGCAGAATGGGCCCTTGCTTTAAAAACAGCCTGAATGGGGGAGCATAACTGAATAAAAAAGCCATTAATGTACACAACTATTTTTAACTTGAATCGATTAATTGCATTAGAGTTTAGTGTAAGCATACTGCAAAGCTCTGGTGCTCCTGTAAGTGCAACGGAGGTCAGCTAAAAGAAGCTGTGCATGTAATCATCCCCATCCTGGTCTCAAGAGGTGTACTATTGACTGATGTTGAACACTGCAGACTTTAGCATCCTTGTTAAGGCTGATTTATACTTCTGCGCCAAGTGATCGGCGTGACCCATGTCGCATGCCTTGCGCGTTGCCGTGCATTTATACTTCTGCGTGCTGTTTGTTTTGCTCTGCAATAACACTTCCGAAACGCTAGCTGGCAGTAGTTTTTCATGTTCCTCAGTGTCGAGTTTCTTCGCTGGTGTTTTGTTTTTTCTGAATGCTACCTTAATGTACAAGTAGCTCAAACTCGCTCATTCTGAGGCGGGAACCGGCAGACGTGCAACAACTTTAAGCATAAGGTAAACAAAACAAAAGTTTCCATCTGGAGCTCCTTCACAGGACTCGACACTTGTAAACACTCGCTCCAAAAGGTTCGCGCGGCTCTCACCCCCACCCCCACTCTCCATTGCTACCAAGCCCACCAATCACAAAGCTTGTGCTATGCGTCGTTGCGACGTCTAGTTACATTTTTCGAGAGGTGCGTTTTTCAACATCGGAATCAGCCACAGCGAGGGGTATACGAATGCGTGAAGGCTGTGCTGGAGCATAAGCGTACACTTGATGCAGAAGTATAAATCAGCCTTTAAAGCACTTGCCTTTCATGTTGGAGTGAAAGTCAAATCATGCTCGGAGCAGGGAAAGCAGAACCTTAAAGAGCCCCTATTATGCATTAAAAAGGATCATATTTTGGTTTTGATATGCATGCAAGGTCAAAAAACACTTTCATTGTCTTATAATATGGTTTTATTTTTACCGAATTATCCCAACAACTCCCATATGATTTGTTTAGCGATTCATTTTTTCCCACCCCCCTCCTAGCGCAATGCTAATCTGCACTGATGACACAGTCTGTTGTGAATGGTTGACTGCGTTCAGCGTAAGACAGAGAGAAATGCCCACTACGGCTTATCAACATTGTTGAAGTAGTCAGAGTGCAGAGTGTATGTGTGAGCCAGTTTAACACCAGCATATTGCTCTATTCTTAACTATAAGTAAAAACAGTGACACACATGCAGTATTAATCCACACAGTGGCAAAAGCTGGACTATTTTGAAACTTGATCGCCACACGTGTGTAGGAACAGCTGACACTGGCCATAGCAACGACAAATGGCAGTGGATCGCGAGCTCACAAATGCATTTAAATCCGTAAATGAAGCGGCACGTGTCGCATTTCAATGTGGCTTTAGACGCGATATGAGAATATAAAGAGTTAACCAGATATAGTACAAGCGGTTACAAGTAACAAACAATACATAATTTGCAAGCTAGAGAAAACAAGGAGGCAACCATTTTAATTGCACTTACTTACACTTGTGAAATGGAGGAAAAAACTGATCCATGAACTGTGCACTGTAAAGTTCCTGTCAAGCTCTGACAAAGTCCCATACATCAGTAGTCTTTTCTGATCCTTCCTTTAACAAACAGCCAACGAATCCCCCGTTGTAAGCGTGCTGTAGATTGCTGAAGCACTCATCAGAAAAATGACGGGAACACAGCACAAGATTGAGGCTATAATGCTGGGTTATTTTTGCAAAAATAAATTCATCTGCTACAGTGTTTGTCTTCTTTTTCTTTCTACAGTGTTTGTGGGGGCGGGGCAGGTCGTTTCAATTTTCCCAGGTCTGCGTGTGCAACAAATGGGCGGGGCTTGAGTTCTGTATCGACATATCGCCAACACGGCTAAAAACTTGTTACTATTAGTCGACTCTTTTATAGATGAATCAATAGTTTTAAACACGGTGCACTTTCAGATTTAAGCCTCAGCTGGATATTTCACTTCACTTAGAGCTGTTACACACTGCATGGAAGGTCATTTTCAAAAACCCATAATATGGGCTTCTTTTAAATTGGTGCCGTGACCCATCTGGGAGTGAGATTTGGTGATTGTAGCATAAGTGTTCTTCCTTCTACGCTGGAGATGCAGGTTCTATCCCTGCTTGGAATAGTGCAAGCAAAATAAATATTATTGAATTAATTTTATTTTTTATGCAGTGCATTGTGATATTGCATCATAATAAAGAGTGTATGCTGTTTAGGTAGGCAGCTCTTTATGTTTTGGAAGAGTACTCTGGTCACGTGAATGTTATTGCATGTAGCAATTAATCCCCATTTGACCTCCTTGTTAAAAAATCCGTCATGGCTGATATAGATATTCAATTAAAGGCTGGAAGGCAGAGTGCTTCCCCATCAGATAGTGTGCGTAATTTAATAAAGGAGGTTTCCAGCATGGTGGCATCGCCAGGCCGATTTTTATGAGCGATGGAGAGATAGAAAGAAAAAGAGAAGAGTAGATGAAGAAGGAAAAAAAGGAGGGTGTGTTAGACACTTTGATTTGTTCTGCCTTGATGGTCATCACCCTTTTGCCTCCTCAGAGAATTAACCAATTAGACTGTGCCTGGTGCGTTTGCTGGCCATACTATTAGACAGATGAAAGGAGCCCTCTGTTTAGCCTATAAACGAGTGAGCAGAATATTGATAAAGACAAGTGTGTTCGCCCCACTACGTTTGTTCCTTTGTGCCATGATACAGTACAACATACTTCTTTTTAACCCACAATGTCTTGTGTGTGTGTGTGAGTTATGGCACTGAAAATTAAGCTGCCAGACTTAATTGTAGGAAGTGATTCGCTCTGAATTGTACTTTTGTGACAGAACCGCAGTTATCTGACACCGATCTTATTCACTGTTCTCAGAACAGGCATAGTGGCTGTTGAAAGCCCTATAATGACTGTCGGTCTGTTCATTAAGGATAATTGGTAATGGTGCTCGGTTCTGGGCGTGTGTGTGCGGGTGTGTTAAAGGGCGTAAGTGGATGAGTTATAAATAAAGACCAGGCTTTCAGTGAGGTATTTGTGATATGACAACTCAATACAAAAAATCCATTATAAAGCAAATTCATGAGTGGATCTAATTAGAAATGATATTATTCAATCCGAAATATTTACAGGGTGTTTTTTTTTTTTAGAGTAAGCTAGTCTCAATGTGACCATTGTGTGCTTGAATGCGCTGGAGAATCAGAGGCATTTGAATGAGACTACAGGCTGGTAATAGCTGGCCAGGTTAGATTTCTTGTGGTGTTTTTTTAGACAGTACTTTGTGGTCCAGTTGTTTGGGGTGGCAGTTTAGACTGCCAAACCTTTTTAGTTTGAATCACATAAATGCACATTGTTAAATTTTAGTTACTCCTTCTTAATTTGACCAATAATCTCTTACTTAAGGCCTGTTTATACTTCTGCATTGAGTGCAAGCGGTTGGTTGGGAATAGACTTTGTACAGTTGCATACCATTCACTTTATCCTGATGCTTACTTAACTGTAACTCTCAAAAAATGTACTTAAATGTAATTACACATCTCGATGACACAGATCACAAGATCTGTAAATGGTTGGCTTGGTAGCAGTGAGAAGTGTGGGCAGGCATAAAAGATGTGAGAGTGGCACAAGGCCAGTGGTCAGAGCAGTTTAACGGTTGTTACAACTGCAGCTGGAAGTTAACAAGAATTATTCATATTATTTATTAAATTACCCATTAATTATATCAAGGTTTCCGCTACATTCATTCATCCGTGGCGGGCCGCCACGCCAAAATTCATCCCGCCACGGCTACATTACAACTTCTCATTAAACATTTAGTCGTGTTTTGTATAGCGGATTATAATCGCACTAAAACATATTAGAGGTAAACTGCGCAAACTTTTCTGCAACCGTAGTAGTGCTGTGCGCTATTTGTTCAACCCTTTAAGGTGACATGCTGGCTCTCTGACAGACTGACTGACAGGTGCGTGAGTCTAGCAAACACCGCGTAGCTTTCAGTTTAAGATGAACACAGTTTCCATAAGTATATTTTATTGATAAATGTCAATGGCTCTGCATACAATGACTTTATCTTGCTGGAGTTTCACTTTACTTCAGGACGCGTTAATGTCGGAAAACGCACAAAAACACACTAAATCGCGCTTCAGCAGCGCTTACTGGAGAGCGCACAAGAAGATCTGCACTTGAACGTGTAAATTTGAGTGCGTGCAAGAAGTTCTGTGCACGAAGAGGAAATCGGCGCGCAAGCAAAGAGATTCGCATGCTCGTATTACATGAATGCTATCTCGCCTTGCAATAATGCGTGTAATATTTGTCTTTGAAATAGTTGGCAGATCTGTGTAAAAAAAAAAGTCCTGCCGCCACTGCTAGAAAAAATCCTAGAGGAAACACTGTATATCTTAATAACGTCCATCCCAACCCTAAACCCAACCATCACAGTAATTTAAAAAAGTAATTATACAGAGTATTATTAATAATATTTATTAAATTACCTATTTCATTGTATTTTATTAATGCCCACCCCCACCCCAACCATAAATCTAACCCTTACAGTGATGTAAAAATATAAATTATTATTTTACAGTATCACAAAAATTATGCTATATACATGTGAGTATCTGCAACTGTATCCCTCTAGACCAGGGGTGCCCATATATATATATATATATATATATATATATATATATATATATATATATATATATATATATATATATATATATATATATATATATATATATATATATATATATATATATATATATATATATATATATTACACCAAGGCAAGGCAAGTTTCAAGGCAAGTTTATTTATATAGCACATTTCATACACAGTGGCAATTCAAAGTGACTGAAAGCCGATTCACCCTGCTTTGACTGAACTCTTGGAATTTCTAGTTTATATGATCCTATAGATCTGAGTGTTCTATTAGGTTTGTATTCAGTGAGCATGTCTGTAATGTATTGAGGTCCTAGGCCATTTAGTGATTTATAGACAAGTAGTAATACTTTAAAATATTCTGAATGTCACTGGGAGCCAGTGTAGAGACCTGAGGACAGGTGTGATGTGCTCTGATTTCCTGGTTCTGGTCAGAATCCTGGCCGCAGCGTTCTGGATGAGCTGCAACTGTCTGACTGTCTTTTTGGGAAGGCCGGTGAGGAGGCCGTTAAAGTAATCCACCCTGCTGCTGATAAAAGCATGAACAAGTTTCTCTAAGTCTTCACTGGAAACAAAGCATCTGATTCTTAATGTAATACCAAACCGTATTACATTACGTTTGCCATGGGAATTTGCTAATATTTAAAAATAAAAGAAGTAATGATTGTGTTTTTTTAGAAAATGTAGAAAACTAGAAAAACATAAACAATCCCATTTATAACAGTTGAGCTGCTCCTGCCTTTGCCTTGATTTGCTTGCCGATGTCTTGTCCATTGTCCTCTATGTGTCTAGTGGCAGTATTTAAAATGAAAAAGTCTGATTTATTTACAACATTAAATTGAAAATTGGCTTTTTTGTTGCTCAGCAATAAAACAAACAAACAAACAAACAAAAGGTTATGTTAAATTCAAAATCACAATCTCTGTCAAAGGTATTCACCCAAACTACCTTCCCATCCCTTCTCCCTCTCTTTCAGATGGGACGGTAAGCCAAATCAAAAGTTAGCATGGGCTAACTTTGGCCCGCCGGCCCTATTTTGGGCATCTCTGCTCTAGAATGTATCATGTTTAACAAGTGTCGAGTCTCGCGCAGGAGCTCTGGATAGACACTTGTTTTGTGTTTATTTTATGATTAAATTTGTTTAACATTCGCCAGTTCTTTTCTCCTTTCAGATGTGTAAAGGTGAAGAGACAAAAGGATAACTTTTAATGAGAAATCACAAAATGAATCTTCTTTAATGATCCAGAAACTCTTGCAACATCTGTCCAGGTTGAACTTTCCACAGTGCTCATTAACTCGCCAGCTAGTGTTCAACAAAATCTGTATCACCTACTGCTCTTCATTACTATAATGATTTTGTCTACTATTTATTTTTTTTGTCATTGAATATTGATTTTCCTCAAAAGAGCATTCTCCTTCCTGAGGTTGTCATCCTTCAAGACTGTCTTTCTTACCCTTTTCAAGGTTTTTGATAGCTGTGGCCACCCGCTAATCTCTCAGGAGCACTGAGTAATTGGAAATCTCCCTCGTGCCAAGGGATACCCTCTGTTGCATATCTTTCCTGAGTTTCTTGGGTTTGACAAATCCCAGGGATCCCTCACTGACATCCTCATGCACATATGTAGGCGTACACACATACTTCCTAAATCTTAGCAAAGAGAGTGAATCTTTAGCACAGGGATGTTTTAGGCCAAGGTGAACTTGGCTACAGGAGGACGCTGTGAGAGCCAAAAGCTGCCGGAGGGTCTTAAGAGATGGAAACTAAAGTACATTCACACTGACAGCCACTTGCTATGTCAAGGTGACCAGAAGTCATTCATTTTCGAAGTTTGAGATCTCCTGTGTAAACTGTGAATGTTCTACAGATACAACTACATGGTGACCAATGGGACAGTCAAACAAGTTAAGTTTGTGAGCCGTAGTTTGAAACGGCTGGACCTACTATCAACTACTTGACAACCACCTAGCGAGTGAAATTTGACCAGCTACAACAGTGATATTGCAAATGAATGTCAACCATCTTAATGTACAGTCAGTTATGGTGCTTTCACAACTGTGGTTGGGTTCATTTGGTCCAGATCAAGAGCAAAAAAATGATGCATTTTAGCAGTTTTCAAAACCAAACCAGTTGAAACAAAATGCAGTCATGTGACAACATCCACAATCACTTGGCAAGATGTGTCATTGAACATATTTTTTAAACTCCTTTGCAATTAGTCAGAACTAACGTACATAAATATTCCTACAGGATTGCCAAAAGTAAATGAAGAGATGATAAAAGCTGGCAGACATCTCAACGCTTGCTAGTATGGAGAGATGAATTTTGTATGTTTGTATGCTTTAAAGTTTGTATGCATTAATTCAGACCATTATAAATTTAGATAATTCACACTAGGGTTGGGCGATGTTGACCAATTTAGCATCGTATGATGTCTAATGTGAAACATCGCGATTGACGATGGTATCGTCTTCATAGGCTGAGGTGAATTAATTATTCATGAATAATTAATTAATTCATAACGAATTAATTATTTGTAGCCTACCGTTTCAACTACCTGGTCTTTGTTTTACTCATAACCAAATCATAAATAAATAAAGATAAGTTACACACAAATTACCACCTGTCAATCACTTTTTCCGCGGGACTCTGGCATGAGTAGGCAGAGTGAGTGATCCGTGTCAGTCATTTGTTTGGTGCGGTGAATGGCGGAGGGGTGTCGCAGATGAAAGTGAGCGGCGTGGTGGTCTCGCGGATGAAAGTGAAGAGGGTTGGGGAGTCGCGGAAGAAAGTGAAAATGAACAGCGTACAGGGGAGGAGGGCGGTTGAGGATGGAGATCGGTAAAATGAGGTGCCGCATCAGATTTCAGAGGTGCCGGATCCGGCGTGTTCTGGCACAAATTAAGCCCTGGATAGAGACAAGATGAATTAAATATCACGTTTAACAACTATAATGAGACACGATCCAGCCATACATCCTTGATAAACTGTCCGACGTACACTGTTCTCTGGAGCTCAGACGAGCGCATGAGAGTGTGTGTGTCTGTGGCTGTGTGTGTGTGTGTGTGGGTGTGGTCACGTGATGTGCGTTTTCAGTCGACGGAGGGCTGTTCAGAAATGCTAGATGAAACACCAATGTGGACGTGGGTCATTTTCGTTCTAAAATGCCATGTTAAAACTAAGTGTAGTGTATTAGTGTAAACGGGGCCTGAGTGTGTATTTTTCACTGGTGGGTTTGCGGCGGGGTGGAGGATTGGCGATACCGGCTCAGCATCGTGATGTCTATCGGCCATAGACGATGGCATTGTCTATCGGCCCAACCCTAATTCACACCTGCCCTAAAGAACTGCAGAAAACAGGAAAACAAACTCTAGTGCTATTCAATGAGGCAAGTGTGAAAGACTACATCATTCAAGTAGAATTATAGAACCAAGACTGCAACCTCTAATTTGTAAGTTGACTACAGTACGTGAGCTGTAAGCACTGAAAGAGCAGGGGAACCCACTAGGAGCAAAACTTTACCATCTTGACCCTTGAGAGGAACAACGTGAACTCTTAGTGATTTACTGTAGAGGAACAACATGTGGAATTTACATTTTGTTCATGTGACTTAAGAAAAGTTTACTACTCTCTTTTGATGTAGGCATCAACTAGCCAAGAAGAATTCCAGATGGACGGTTCTAGTTGTACTTTTGGAAATCCAATTTGTTGTATTCCCACTTGTCTTCAAACAAAGCTGTTTTGATGAGAGGTCTTAAACTTGGCATTTACACAGTGAGGCCCACTCCACAGATATTTGGACATGCAATCATCCTCATTTCACATCTAACTTGAATACCTTGCCAGACACTTTCCACGCTCTCAAAATGTGGGGGTGTAAAGTCCTGCTTCTGGAAGGTCACTATGCATTTACTGAGCTCCAACTCAACTAGAAACTTCCAGGCAGGTGTGTTAGAGCAATTCTTGCACTGAAGTTTGCAGGAAAGTGTCCCTCAAGGACCTAGATTGGACACTCTTACTCAAAATGGATCTTGCATATTTCTGTCAATAAATAGTCCTTTTGTGTGTAAGCATTTATACTAGGGATGTGCACGATCATTCGATTGATCGATTAATCGAACGCATCAGCGACGATCGAGCATGAAAACAATGATCGATTGGCTCTAAAATTAAATTACTTTAAATCTTTCTGATTGGTTATGCTGGTATTTGGGCGGTAGTTTGATATTTGATTGGTTATGGCTGCAGGGGAGTTGCGGTCCAGAGAGACCTGAGCGCAGATGGAGTATAGGGGGGTCACACACCAGAAGCGCTGCGTCGCGCCACGCAGCGCATTTCAGAATTCTAAACTAGGTTTCAGGGTACACAGCGGTGCCCAGCCACGACTCAGGACATTTCATATTACTGCCGCGTCACAGAGCGCCATCTGAATAGTTTCATTTTAAATACCATGCGAATGTGCGCGTCTGGTGTGTGATGCTTTCAGCTGTCATGTGCGCGCCGTGTCAGACAATCTTTTCAGCGAGGACTAGTCTATGGCACGAGTGATGATGTTTCACCGGATGACACCAAAATCGAAAGCTACTTCATGGAGCCATGCATCTCTCTAAACCCGGATCCTTTATTGTGGTGCAAGTAAATGAGTCTCGGTCTGCAAGGCTAAGCACCTTTGCCCAGTGGTACCTGGCTGTTCCTGCAACTTCTCTGCCTTCTGAGCGCCTTTTTTCCAATGCCGTCTAATTGAAAATAAACTTCGCACTCGGCTTTCATCGGAGCATGTAGACCGACTGATCTTTTTGAATAAAAATATGTAGTCCTTCCTTATGTTAAGTTTTATTAGCCATGCATGATCAAATATTCAGGCTGTTTTTGTTTTAAGTTTAAGCAGCATAGTTAAATTAGGCCGGCTTTATTTTATTTACCTCCACTGACTGATCACTTTGAAAGAAATGTTATTTTACCCAATCTTTAAGTTTTATAGATGTGGTAAAAAATATTCAGGCTATTTTTATTTTAAGTTTACGCAGCCAAATTATGCTAGCTTCTAATTTTAGTTAGGCTATGTGCTAGAGATGCGCGGATCAGCTGAAATGTCACCCGAATCTGCTCCTTCATTCTAATCATCCGCTCGCCACCTGCCCACACATTTTATTTTATTTTATATTTGGATATATATATCCACTCCCGGGCCCGCACCCGATCGACACTTTAATAATTCTAATTCTTTGTTTTAAGCATGATGATAGGTTACTGTGGATCGTTCGTTATTAACAGCAGATTCAGCTTTTACATATAGAAAAAGATAACAAAAACGGTGTCACCTCAGCCTAAACAACAGCTATGTTATGTTATGTTTATAGGCTATGTTATGTTTACTTGGTCTTTTTCTTTGCACCTTGCTTGGGCGTCTCATCTTCACATTCTGCGAAGTCCACTCTCTGTTTTTTGCTGGTCAACTGCTATGACCCACCCGCAATTAATCATAATGTATTTTTTTATTACCCGACGCGCGGATTATCTGCAGCGCCCGCGGATAGCCTATACCGCCCTCCGCGCATCACTGTGCTACTTAACAGCCGTTTGGTTAAGTTTTGGTGAAACTTTATTTTTGCGAACCTTTTACAAAAAAAAAACCTTTTTGATCCACATCTGTTGTGATGCTGCTGAAGTAAAATATTGTTTTGGTAAAAATGTCAGTTGAATAAAATAACTGAAATGCAGAGTATCATGTGTGTTTTTATTGTTGTTGTCAACAATATAGAAAAAGGTAGATTATGGTTTTAAAAACGGATCCAAAATATTTATAGTAATAATAAGACACATATTGAAGGGGATAATACTGTAAAATAACTTTGGTTTCTTTTTTCTGCGCGGCTTCAGTTGCCGTTGTTTTAAAGCGCCCTGCGCAGTGTGCGCACCGCATCTACTTTCTGGTTGGCATGTAGTTCAAGCTCACATGCATTTTGTGTAGATAAACACAATTTGTAATATAATATTTTCATATTGTGTCTCTAGGCTTTATGATTAATTTTATTTACAATGCCTCATGTAGAAAACCTACATGCTTCACGTCAGTGGCGGTTCAAATGGCACCCTGGGCGAACCACCTGCTTTTAGAAATGTACTTAGAAATAAAATTATTATTATTATTATTGTACAATTATTATTCTAAATAAATAACAGAAATCAATCCAAAATTTAACTGGAAAAAATGTAGACACAGCTGGAGTGATAAGCTAAGAAGCTAAGATCGCAAAAAATCTTTTGCTTGAATATTAAAGTAAATTCTATACAAAGAAAATATATTTTATGTAATTATCTGTAGTCTTAGACCCGACTCATGGCTGAGAATTAATGTTATTAAGTCTTACCTCCCTGATTCATCATCTCTGCTTTCTGCTTCATAGCCATATAGTCAAAATAAGATCATCATCATATAATAACTTTAGTTTTGTCGACTTGCAAAGCTCGCTGCGCGCCGACACCTCTGCATTAAAGTTACTCCGTTTTCACAGTACATAAGCGGCGTGTATTTTACCGGCGTGCATGTAGCCTAAACAACCGGTAGGCCTATTCACACCGGGTGCAGAGCAGCGCGTGAGGCGTGCGGGAATGGTTTTCTGCACGCATGCATGCATCAGTTTGTTTTCGGTTGCACATAGACAATAACAAACTTGCACATGCAAAATACGCCAAATGTGAATGGCCTCTAACGTCTTTATTTTGGGATTACTACTTTAAATTAATACACTTGCATAAAGTAAATCGTAACTCAAAGCTTGTACTGGGCTCGTTTTTTTTCGCACCGTCTCCCCGTGCCACCCAGATGCCGCTATGGGCATCGACCATATTGCCCATGCCTAAATACGCCACTTGTTACACTTCTTTAAATGTTTACTGTGTTAACCAATATTGATGGTGATTTTTAATAACCCAACAGCGTTGATTTAATTGTTTTATGAATCCTGTCATAGTTTTATCAACAACATTTTTAACAGGGCTTTATATATATATATATATATATATATATATATATATTAATTGAATGTTATTTAATTGTCGCTATGAGGCACACACGCCCCGCCTCTTGATTAAGCCCCGCCCCTGTGACGCACACACGCCCCGCCCCTTGATTAAGCCCCGCCCCGATTAATCGAGTACTCGTTTGTCAAACCTGTGGATTAATCGAAATGAAGAATGGTCAGAAATGCCCATCCCTAATTTATACCTTGTCTGTCCCATGTTTTGAGACTGTGTATCTCCTTCTCTTTGTCTGAATTGGCAAGACATGCCTGGTTTTCTCTCTGGAGACCTCAATGCCTCTGATAAGACTCTAGGGGTGCTCCTCAACAGCAGGGATCTAATGATGTTATCACACTCTGTTTTCTAAGGAAGATTACTTCTTTACACAGAGAAACATCATTTGCTGGTGTTTTTCGACAAGTTCTTTGTAGTGCTTATATATTGGTTTATATATTTTTGCCCATGGGATGTATTTGTTCATTCCTCATAGGACCGCCAACCTGATTTCACCAAGTAGGACATGTTGCTGGATCTCTGTTAATCCTGGAACAACATTCCAATCAGACAATTAGAATAAAGGGATACATTTACCTTTCAGGTTAGTTTATGCACTGCTACATGATTGTTATCCAACTATTATTCTCCTCTGATTTGGGGAATAATTTACAGTTGTGGTTTGGTTTAGGAGTTGGGAAGAGGTATGGATTACATGGATTACATCAAACAAAAACTGTTCCCTCATAGGACCGCCAATCTGATTTCACCAAGTAGGACATGTTCCTGGATCTCTATTGATCTTGAACAATATTCCAATCAGCCAATTAGAAGTAAGGAATATGTTTACCTTACGGTTACGGTTAGGTCTATGCACTTTTAAATTATTGTTATCCAATTATTATTCCTCTCTGATTTGGGGAATAATTTACAGTTATGGTTGGATTTAGGGGTAGGGAATAGGTATGGGTTACATTTTCAAACAAAAATGATGTTCCAGGATCAACATAGATGTTAATCTAGGATCGCATCGTACTTGGCAAAACCATGACGTGCTCATCATAGGACGCTCTGCCCTAGACTGACCCTACAGGGATGCCCTTTCATTTGCACGGTGGATGTGTTATATCCTGGCTGGATTATTTCTAAGTCTCTTCTGATTAGTATTCACTGATCAGGCTTAACGTGGACGGCAGTAGCTTTGTTAGCATGCTAAATCATCTGGTTTTACTGTATGTAGCGCAGTAAAGCAGGCTTCAGTTTTTCAGGTCGAACCCCGATTGCGTCATAGTGGATAGCTTGTCAGCTGCAGCTAATTTTGACCCGCTCCCAGTCTCTTGTCTATTTACGGACCAGAGCAGAGTCTTCAACTGCTTGTCAGTCTCAGGGAAATAAACAAACATGTTGGAAAGGAACGGCAATGCCAATGTAAACAGAAGCTCTGTTTTTTTCACCGTAATGGATTTAAGAGGGTAAATGTTAGACATTCGTTGGACATTGGTGTGTTGCTGGCAGAGGATATAACTTTGTGATTGCAGGTGTTAATAGACATTAATATGAATACATTGATTCACAGCCACCTTAGGTGTTTATAAATGTTATTCACACATTCAGATTAGTCATTTATCAATATGTACTTTTTAATAGTGGAATCTTAATTTGGTATCTGGATCTGGAATATGTAATTGCAAATATATTAATCTAATTGGTTAGAAAGCAAGCTTTTAAAAATATAATTTAGTGTAACAGTAGGTTACATTAAAGAAATGTTATCCACACAAGGTCCACACTAGCACTTGAAATGTTTTTGTTTGCTCTAGAATGTGCAGGTAATTGCTTATTGATTGAAGCAACATACAGTATAGTCTTTATAGTATCATTCTCAACCTAAATACAACCTTCATTCCTCAGCACAGTGGTAACCTCCAGAATGACAATATAATACAAATGGTTTTAAACCCCAACAGAACAATAAACGCTAAATTCCCTCCATTTTTCATCCTGCTATAAACAAACACAAAATAGGCTATCACTTCATAACATTTACACTTCCTAGCTAGCCAGTTACTAACCAAAGCATGCTTTTAACTGGAAATCCCCCCGGCAATGTTCATTTAATACCAATCAAATGATTCATGTAACCCATACACAACTGGATTAGGTACACTTCTATTTGCATATTTAAGGGGATTACACACAATTTGGAATTGGATAAAATATATATTAAAAAAACTGTTGCATGTGGTACTTTTATTGGAATATATATAAAAAAACATATATATATATATATATATATATATATATATATATATATATATATATATATATATATATATATGTGTGTATATATATGTATGTGCGTGTGTGTGTATGTATATATTAGAGATGCCACAATTCTCAATACAATATTGAACCGTTCGGTACAACATCCACGGTTCAATACGCGCTTGTGAATTGCGGTTTTTCCGGTTTTACGTTTAAATAATTTATGTGCGTTTTATTTCTCTCCGAATAGACTGTTTGTGTGTCCCTGTAAGTTTACGAGCTGAGATGAGGAAACTCCTCCCCGCGAGTAAATATTCAATCACTACAGGGCTCGAAAATAAGGACTGCCCGATGGCCCGGGGCCAGCATGAGAGACGCTCGGGCCAGTGTACAGAATGGTCCCGATCGGGCCAGTGCTGCCTTGTCACAAAAGTTTGGCTGCGACTGTCTGTCAATTGCGTTCAAATACAATCTTAGGGTGCTTTCACACATAGACGTTTGTTTCGGAATCTGTCTCTTTCCCCCCGTTAGCGCGGTTCGTTTGGCATATGCGAGTGCAGGAATCGCGCTCAAATCAGCGCCAAATCAATCGCTCCGAGATCGCCTGAATGAGGTGGTCTCTGCTTGATTGAGCAGATCGATTGTAGTGAGAAAACAAAACAATTCAACGAACTAAGGACCCAGGCTATACCACAGTGTATTATGATTGTGTAATAGCCATATATACGAATGATGAGCAGGGCGGGATGTCATTCCTACCGGTAAATGTGCGTTTCGTGTCTAATGCGAAAGTGAAAGCATGCTGAAATATTAACGAGAGCTGTTTATCAGTTAGGAAGATTGACCGAAGTTACCATCTGATAATCTTTCCATATTTTAATCTTATAATTTGTTATTTTAGGCCTGTTGTTTTGTTCATTTCTGCACTGACAGCTCGAAAGAAAGATCAACATTGATCTGCTTCATGATCTAATGCATGATCTGATGATCGGTTCATCTATTTATTTGTAATTTAAGCCTATAATGCATAATTCTAGCCAACGTTTCTTTAATAGATTAATTCAATAGATTTTTACAAAACTTGACAACTGAAATGAGGCTCTGTATGAAAGTCTGACCTCTCTGATTTATATTTATGTCTGTGGGTGTCAAAATTAAAGTGCATATTCTCGCTTATAAAATGTATACACAACTGCTCAAAAGTTTGGGGTCAGTATGACTGTTAAATATTTTAAAATAAGCTTCTCCTGCTCACCAAGGCTACATTTATTTCATCATAAATATAGCACACATTGTAAAATTGTAAAGTGTTATTGCACTATAAAATAACTGTTCAAAAGTAGTTTATCATTTAATTTAATCATTTATTCCAGTGATTTTAAAGATGAATTTTCAGCTTCATTACTCCAGTCTTCAGAGTCACATAATCCTTCAGAAATCACTCTAATATTAATTATTATTGTTTTTGTTATTATTATTATTATTATTATTATTATTTTTAATGGTAATAGTAATAAAAGCAATAATGTCTGGAGTAATAATTTTATTTGAAACTACATACAATAAGAAAGCAGTTATTAAAAAGATTTAATTAATATTTAATGCCCAGTTTGTACATAGGCTACCAGCAGCTGTGAGATTTTAGTGGTAATTTTTTTATTATACAATACACTAGGAACTAGTGTACCTTTCTTGGCTTTGAAGTAAAATAAAGGAGTATTGCAATAAATCGTTTTTATTTTTTTCTCTTTCTTACTGTTCCAATTTGCCTAGGCATAGAATAACAATAAAAAAAAAACACTTATGTGTTAAGCCATCAGAACCGAACCGAACCGAAAACCGTGTTAAAAAACCGAGGTATGTATTGAACCGTGAGCTAACTGTATTGTTGCATCCCTAGTATATATATATATATACAGTGTTTCCTCTAGGATTTTTTCCAGCAGTTGCGGCAGGACTTTTTTTTTTACACAGATCTGCCAACTATTTCAAAGACCAATATTACACGCATTATTGCAAGGCGAGATAGCATTCATGTAATACGAGCATGCGAATCTCTTTGCTTGCGCGTCGATTTCCTCTGTTCGAGCACAGAACTTCTTGCACGCACTCAAATTTACACGTTCAAGTGCAGATCTTCTCGTGCGCTCTCCAGTAAGCGCTGCTGAAGCGCGATTTAGTGTGTTTTTGTGCGTTTTCCGACATTAACGCGTCCTGAAGTAAAGTGAAACTCCAGCAAGATAAAGTCATTGTATGCAGAGCCATTGACATTTATCAATAAAATATACTTATGTTCATCTTAAACTGAAAGCTACGCGGTGTTTGCTAGACTCACGCACCTGTCAGTCAGTCTGTCAGAGAGCCAGCATGTCACCTTAAAGGGTTGAACAAATAGCGCACAGCACTACTACGGTTGCAGAAAAGTTTGCGCTGTTTACCTCTAATATGTTTTAGTGCGATTATAATCCGCTATAAAAAAACACGACTAAATGTTTAATGAGAAGTTGTAATGTAGCCGTGGCGGGATGAATTTTGGCGTGGCGGCCCGCCACGGATGAATGAATGTAGCGGAAACCTTGTATATATATATATATATATATATATATATATATATATATATATATATATATATATATATATATATATATATATATATATATATATATATATATATATATATATATATATATACACACAGTGTTTCCTCTAGGATTTTTTCCAGCTGTGGATGGCAGACTCTGTTGGGCCGTTTTACCAGATCTACCAACTACCTCTGGCGTTATTTCAATGACAAATGTCATGAGCGCAGTATTACAAGCCGAGATCGCATCTTTGCTTGCGCCGATTTCCTCTGTTCGTGAACAAAACTTCTTGCACGCCCTCAAATAAGGGCGATTTAGTGCGTTTATGTCTCCAACCCCTATTACATTTGCTAGGAATATTTATGAATGTCTCCAATAGACATACTGAGCGGCATTAATGTGTCCTGAAGTAAAGTGAACCAGCCATAAACTCCAGCAAGATAAAGTCATCTATAAATTTTAAAGTATTATAAAGCATTATCTATTATCTATAAAGTATAATTATGGAAACTGTGTTCATCTTAACTGAAAGCTACGTCATGTTTGCAAGCCTCACTCATCACGCACCTGTCAGTCAGTCAGCATGTCACCTGAAAGGGTTAAACAAATAACGCACAGCACTATTACGATTACAGAAAAGTTTGCGCTGTTGTAATTCACTTACCTTTTAACACGTTTTGGTGCGATTATAACCCGCTATTAAAAAAACAACAACAACTGAATGTTTTGAATAATGTAGTAGTAACAGCAGTAGTAATGTAGCAGTGGCGGGGTGAATTTTGGTGTGGCGCCCCACCATGGAAGAATGAATGTAGCGGAAACCATGTGTGTATATATATATATATATATATATATATATATTAGGGGTGTCAAAATTAATCGTTTCTTCGGTGCACCGCGATGCAGACGCGGACAATTCGGTATCGGTTCAGTAATAATCATAACCGGTTATTATGTACTGAGCGCGATTATTTACAACGCTCTAACTACGAAAAACACACAATGTGCACCAATTTCACTGCGTGTGTGTTTGCTGAACACTGTTACACTGAAACTTACAGCAAAAGCCCCTATTTCACGGCGATTAAGAGAATGAAAGTAATCTCCATCCCTCTCTCTGTCTCACTGTGGCCCATGAGTGCAACTGTGAAGAGCGCCAGCGTGTAAGAGCCAATCGCAGCCCTTTCTGTTGAGCGCGTGACCAATCAAAGGGGTGTAAGAAAGAACTTGGTAGACAAGGCTCAGAAAGCGAGCGGGATATTTGTATTTGTTTATTTGCAATAGACCATTTCAATGTGGTCATGTAATTGGCTCATGAACATTTCCTGCTTGACTTTAAACTATTTCCTAACTGTAACAAGAGGCAATTCAATCATAACTTGACTTTAAATCAGTCGTCATAACACTATTTATCAATATGTGAACCTTTTTGGATTCTCAGAAGCAATGGAAATTAAAAATGTAAAACAGGAAATACGTTAGGACCATTGTTTTTGTTTACATCCCTCGAAATGGTCTATAAATGCAAGTGTTGTTTAAAGGTACAGTTTATATATCTGACTGTTTGTATTAAAGGACAAAATTGTTTTACAAATAGTATATAAATATATTTATACATTTTAATACAAGAATTGTTGTGCTGTGAAGAAAATATAAAACTGTGTATGGAAAGAATCGTCAATGCACCATGATGCACCGAGATATCGAATTGAACCGAATCGATGGCATGATAATCGTAACCGAACCGTGAGACCAGTGTAGGTTCACACCTCTAATATATATATATATATATATATATATATATATATATATATATATATATATATATATATATATATATATATATATATATATATATATATATATAGCAATAAGGATATATAAGCAATTTACCACATTTTTAACCTAACATTTAGCTTCTGCCATATCATCTGCTAATCCTATATGTTGGCCTTAACATACTTGCTGTACAGAATGTGTTTACATAATTATAGTATTTTTGTCAGATGTTTGTCTGTTTTGCATTCATATTTCAAGCAGACAGAGACATTGTCACATATTTAAATGATCTATACTAACACAGCAATTTGACTAAAGTTTGTTTTAATTCAACCAATCCTTCCAAGTGTGAATGCACAACTCATTTCAGTAAATGACCTTGATGTATGGGTAGGATGGATTGCAGTTTGAAGCTATTTAATAGATCAACACTGTTGCGTGTAAAGAAGGTTTTCCTATGTGAGTACAGTTTGTCCCCCACGGTAATATATTAGCTGAATGAAGCTTTCGAAATGATCGGCATGACCAGTGTGTATTGTGTTTCTTCGCTCGTATGTCTGTCCAGGTCTGTCAGCCTCGAGCTGGGTTGAGCTGTCGTGCTTCGACTGGCTGCCTCTCTGCGGTACCTTGGGAATTCTCTGACCCACTTTGCCTTTCGGTTGGAGTTATTTTTAAGTATTAGAAGAATAAAACAATGGCAGTTCTCGCATTGTCTTTACTTTAGCAATTTTCCTTTTTCTTGCAGTTTTGTCACTGTCTTTTTTGTACCAAATTGATGAGGTGTTGGTGAGCAAGAAATTTATTAAGGAGTAGTTTCTTTAAAAAAAAAAAAAAAAGATTTCTGAGGTAGATTGGAGTCTGATGCTAGGTGTTTTGTCAGACATCCACAGTGTGACTAATGATTCAAGATTGCAGTGTACCCAACTGATCAGTTAAACTGACAAAAGGCACGTGAGAATGCAAGCTTGCACACATTCGCATGCGCACAGAAATTGTCTTGGTCAGCGGATGCTCTCTCAGCAATATTTGTAGAAGATGGTGCAGTCTCTGGAGATCCAGGTCTGAACTGATGCAAACCTCAATCGTTATTACTTACCTCTTCTTTCACTGAGAGGTCACAGGGGCTATATTTACACTGGAAGCCCTAATGTACAGATGCAATGTTTTGACATGCATTCGATTTTCATCTTTTTTTTTATTGGCTGTTTAAGTTTACTTAAGACTTAACCGACTGTGTTAACTTGAACATCCTGCCAGATGATGTAGTGCTGGTGGCCTTAATAGATGGGACAGGACTAGTTTACGAATATCAGAACCGTGTGACTGTGTACATGTGGTCTGGGATGCCTCTGGTCATGTACAGCCTCAGGAGCATCTCGGCGGGCAGCTTAGGACACAGAGACCTCACTGATTATAAGCCGGTAATGTTAAGCTGATTAGAGGCTTTAGGTATCTCCATGCTTTCTGCTGGTAATGCCGGTGTCAAGAAACAGAATCACGGAAACATGCAAATGTAGCTGTTAGGGAGATAGTTGCTCTTGCTTTCCCAACCTTACAGAAGTGGAAGTTTTAGGGTTAATAGCTGAAGAGTTCAGATGCATAAACCTCTAAAAACTCTTTACTTCTGAGATGAACATCTTTCTCATGTTTATGTTCAGTCATTTCCTTTTAAAGGCAATGAAAAGAACCTATTTTATTTTATACAGTACACACAGGAGCCTGAGAAAAGTCATCATTTTAGAAGAAAATTTGAGATGGCAGTTGGATGTTTTTGCATCTGAATCATTCAACTAACTACTAGTAGTTAAAAAACATGATGTTATGTTTCATATTATTCAGTATTGATAATTATTGAATATTTTTTTGCAATCAATTTAGGAAAATTTGTTTTTTTTTAAATTTATTTAACCACTTAATTTTAATTTGACAACATTACTAAGGCAAATAGTTTTAATAAAAAAAATAAAGAAAAATATCTGACCTCTTATGTCTTATAATAAAACAAAAGTGTTAGAGACACTCTTAAACTTGTAATAAAACTTTTATACAGTGTTACAAAGTGTGTTGCAATGGTAAAGTGTAAAGCTGAACAATCAAAGCAAACTTTAAGGTAGGCCAATATCTGTAAGGTGTCAATAATAATGATACAGTAAACCTCAAACTCTGTAAACAACACAAATTATGATAATCAAATCTGAGCTTTCAAGTTAAGGAACCAACCATCATTATTCAAATACATATTACAAATTGTGAAGTTGAATGACTATATTACCCTCATGCTAAAAAATCTTTCAGAGTGGGTGCTAGTGGTTGGGATGGGCAAGAAAAGAAACCAAAAAGCCACTCTGGCGACATCCATACATCCTTTTTTATTTACTATCTCCTCACTTCTGCTTGTTACGGCACTCATTTCCGTGTGTGTTGTTATTCTGACCTGAGGTTGCGATGACAAAACCCAACCAGAGTTTGTTCAAATGTTGCGCCTAAAAGCAGGTGAAAAGTGTGGATTTTTCAGTGAGTCTATGCAAATGTGCTAATACATGTATAGTCGAATTTCTGCCGTTTTGCCTTAATCCCATCTTTTATCAAAGTTCAAATTATTCAACTAGAGCAAAGAAATTGCTTAAATTGATAAACATCTAGCAAGTAATCTACATTATGGGCCGGTATAAGACTCTGACAGTATTACAACTTTGGATTAAAAATATGACAGTTTCACGATATCACGTTATTGTGTTTTTTTTTTTTTTTAAATGTCTGGGTGAAAAACAAAAACTTTTTACCTCTTTAAACACATTTTATTTTTTGAAAGATTTATAATATTTTGGAACAGTAAACATGTCAGGCTGAATAATTCAAATGAATCATTGACTTCTGCTGTCTTCATTAGTTTCAAAAACACAGATTTCTTTATAATTTTAAATGGCATCTTTGGATATTTTTCTGCTGGAGATACTGTTGTCCTGAAAAAAATGTAAATGAAAAATGTACATTTACATTTACTTTTAAAATGAAAACAGTTTTTTTTCCTCGCTGCTGTCGCCACTGGCTTGCATGGTTCGGGATCTGTAGAGCTGCGCATCGATGGAATTGCTCTTCAGTGTTTGGACTCTCAGTAGTGATTATTAGACCACACTGAACTGAACTGAACTTAAACACTGAAAGCTGAACTCACACTGTTTCAATTTACTATAATCTTCTATGTGAAGCTGCTTTGACACAATCTACATTGTAAAAGCGCTATACAAATAAAGATGAATTGAAAAAAAAAATTTGAATTGAAAAATCTTACACATACCTTAGGAGCGGTATTACAGAAAATTTAGCAGTTTTAAAACTTTTCCAAACCGCGGTATACCTTGAAAACGGTTATCGTCCCATGCCTACTCTACATTTGGTGTAAACCCAGGATAGTAGCAACAATGGTCATTACTTCCAAAATTATAGCAGAACTAACTAAATGATAGCTATTTTACAGATGCTATCTCTACAATGCAAATAATTATTATTTTAACTTGATTTGTTTTGACTTCAGTCAATTTTTTTGTAATTAAATCTAAAAGAAATGGAAGATCTAAATCAAATCTTAAGATGCATTTACCTGAAATGTCCCTGGCCTGGCTTCAGTATAAAGTCACTGTCAGATAGTGCTTCTTGAATTAGTGAAGGTGCTCTAATGCTATGGTTATTACAGTGTCAGTCATTTCAGTTATGAGAGTGAATAATCCATTTATGTAAGGAAGTCACTACCGAAACTTTGAAGAGTTTGAAACTATTGGTCCTTTTGGATGGATTATATACAGACTACAAAATGTGGTTCCTTCATAATTACTCAAAACGTTAACTCACTTCAGTTCAGCACAATGTCACATATTTTCTGTTAGAATGAGAGGATTCATGAGAATGCAGAAGTTCTCAGCATGGTGTGCGGTGTGTGAACTGGATTCAGTCTAATCAGAATCATCTGATTGGCGGTTGCAATTAAAGAGATCTGCAGATATGCAAGTGATTGGCTGCACTGCTCAACTTCTCTGTAAAAAGAAGCATTTGGCAGTCCTGAACACACACAAACAGATGGAGCATTTGCCAGTTCTGTTTTGTCTTGTATTATTACTTTTATATTAATAAAAGTAAATTACTTGTATTGTTACTATTTTATTAACTTCTTTGGTTGAAAACAAGAAATATTTCTGCTAGGGGTGTAGGAAGTAATGTAAATTACTCTTCTCCCATTGGCAGTTGTTTGCTACAGTAGCTTTGATATACAAAAAACAAGACTAAATATCTAAAGTAATCTTTGCTTCTCAAATAAATCTGTCTTGATTTTAAGCATGTGTTAACAAGACTATGAAAACACCATATTACACACTCAGTGTTTCCTCTAGGATTTTTTCCAGCTGTGGCGGCAGAACTTTTACACGGATGTACCAACTACCTATGGGTGTTATTTCAATGACACATGTTGTGAGCGCATTTATGTAATACGAGTATGCGAATCTCTGCTTGCGCGCTGATTTCATCTGTTCATGCACAACTTTACACCCCTGAAATATACGCTGCTCAAGTGCGATTTAGTGCATTATGTGACGAGTACATCTCCAACATTTATTAGATTTGCTAGGAATATTTATGAATGTCTCCGGTAGACCGACAGAGCGGCATTAATGCGTCCTGAAGTAAAGTGAAACAGCTGAAGTAGCTGAACAGTCCTGAAGTAAAGTGAAACCGCTATAAATTCCAGCCAGATAAAGTCATTGTATGCAGAACCATAGACCTTTATCTATACAGTATAATTATGGAAACTGTGTTCATCTTTAATTAAAGCTGCGCCGTGTTTGCTGGTCTCACGTCTCACGTACGCACCTGTCAGTCAGTCAGCATGTCACCGTAAAGGGTTAAACAAATAACGCACAGCACTACTACGGTTAAAGAAAAGTTTTCACTGTTATAATTCACTTACCTTTTAATACGTTTTGGTGCTATTATAACCTGCTATTAAAAACAACAACAACAATGACTGAATGTGTTGAATGGGAAGCTGTAATATAGCCGTGGCGGGATGAATTTTGGTGTGGCGCCCCGCCATGGAAGAATGAATGTAGCGGAAACCATGCACACTTAAATAGATACAGTGTAGATATACATTTTGACTGTTTTAAATTTTAAAATTGAATGCCAAAGATACAAGTGTCACTACAATAGTAAAGCATGTCTGTTAATTCCAAGACTCCAAAAGATTTCCTGTTGTTCTATTAATGCTGTCAGTCACTCTCCAGATGAGCTTGTGTATTTATGATAAAATGAGGTGGCATAGACAGAGTCGACCTCTGCTTATTAGCGAGTTCGCAGCTGTTTCCTTTCGTGGTGGTAAAGCGGAACCGTTAAGAGATGGCAGCTGTGTTAAAAAACAAGTGGGGTGATAACACAAACTGCACTGTGCTTCAGGCTTGGCCTCCGATCTCTCGCAATGTCTCTTAACACCCAGGAGTGGGAGGGAGCCTGTCTCCATGGTAACCGGAGGAGTTAAATAATTGGGCATGGCCCAGATTGTGGGAAGAGCGATGTACAGAAGAGGGGCTTTTCTCCCCCCCGCCTCTTCCCCCACTCTTTAATTCCTAACTCTCTACCTTTCTTTGAGCAATGCGCATGATAATGAAAAAAAACTCTTGAAGATCACAGCTGTGTCCTACATGACTGGATTAACCGCTGTAATCTGTACGGCCATAACCCTGCCCTAGTGGCTATTACATCACTTTTTAATTTAGTAATTTGTCTTTATTTCAATAATCGAGTCAAAGCTCTCCTTAATCTTCCCCCTCTTTTTATTGCGTGTGAGTTACGATTTTTTGGCGTGCAGCACAGGATGAGAGTACATGCAAAGGTAAATATTTTGGCTCTTGGGCAAATAAGAGGCAGACGTTGACAGTTGGTTTGTTATATGGCTGGTTGAAGCTCGAATAACCCTGGTTTGAGCCCTGTATTGAACAGGGGCCTGTGTTTTTAGAAAGTGAACAGAGAAGTCTTTGTGAGGGGAACGCTTGACCCGTTCAGACTGCATGTTTATCGATTTCAGTTCCACCGCTCGGAGCAACACTTGAGCAGCTTGCGTTTGAACTCTCATACTAACGAGAAGTGGATGTCAACTTTGTGTTGTCCTACAAATGAAGTTCATTCACCTCCTGAGGAGCTGGTTATTTGATTTCATCCAAGCTTTTGTTTGCACTTTTTATGGTGCAGATATAATATTTTGAATAAAATTGATTGAACAAGCAATGTGGGATTGAAAAACGTCTACAGTTTATATAAAAAGGACACTGTAAAATATGCTGGGTTAAACAGAATTCCTTCATGTCGTCCCAACACAAATCAATTAAGTTAACTTAATAGTTTTTACAAATTTAAGTGAATTGAACATGAAACAATTAGGTTGTCCCAAAACAACTTAAGAATTGTGCTGTTTCAACTCATTTTAAATAAGGAGTTGGAACAAGCAGCAAAAGTAATTTTTTGAGTTTATGTCAGTATTTTTATTATTATACTATTATTATCATTATTATTATTATTGTGAAAACATTAACTACATGTATAACGTATAATTGCTGATCATTCACACAGCATTAAGTTTGTTTCACCGATTTTTTATTCTATTTATTTTTCCATTAAGTGACCATTTTGGGATCTTAAATCATGAAATGGATAAAAATTGTTTGTGGTGAAATATGTGAACAGGTTAATGGAATTTATTATTATTTAATAATGATGATGATGATTATTATTATTTATTTATTTATTTATTTTAATTTGTTAAAGTCCACAAGAAATCAAAACTAACCATATGATTTTGTTAGCTCACATTGCTAGTTTTATGGTGAACAATTAATCTGTGCATGTGATTAAAAAAATGATTTGCTTCTCAAATCTTTAATTTAAATCTGAAAATACACTTCCTGTTTGTTTTTCAGTTAAATTGTCAGATCACGTATATCTTAGTTTTGACAACAAACAGAAATGGTAAGCAGGAGAAGTCTTTTAGATTGTAAAAACTCTTCTAAAACCCCTTTCCCAATCTTTCTGAATGAAATGCCTACTTTACTACATAAACCTTATCTTATTGCTAGAGTGTGCAACCTAAAAAAACTCTTCAAACATATTAAGTTATCCAGCCAAATTACAGTATTTTTATAAATATAAAATCATTGTACAGGGCTCGAAATTAACCTTTTTTTCTTGGTAGCACCGGTGCTCCTAACTTAAGAAATGTAAGCGCACCAGACAAAATTTAGTCTCACCCACCAAAAATTATGAGCACCGTTACTACACGCTTTATATTAACACATTCTATTATATATTAACACTCTAATCACAACTAACAAATAAACAAAAATCTGCCTGCGCTCACCGGCCCTGCACGCACTGCTTGACATGAATGAGATGAACTGAATTAACAATAATAACTGTGCTGTTCTCACGGGTGCTGTCTGATATAATTTATTATTTGCATACGTCATCTTAATAGCAGTAACAGTCTTTTCATGAGCTGCAATATTAGTTTAATCTCAGTGAATGCATGCTCTTTAGCGATGGTGAACGCTGTGTCAGTCGCACGACTGACAGCATTGTGACGATTAAATGAAGGATTAAATAACGTTGGAACATCTCGTGCTTAAAATCTGTTGATTTAGTGGCAAACACTGTTACCTGAAAACTCTGTCCCACCGGCTTTACGGTGAATGGCTTTAGTTATTTTCATAGCGAACTTTAAACACTGGAAGTCTTTTATCCACTCTTCGAAAAGTGTAAATGCTGGATTGACATTCAGCACATGATCACTAATCAGATCTCCATTATTTGTGACTTTAGGTGGTTTCTAAAACTAAATCTCTGCGTTGTTTTTATTCTCTCGGATGCAGCCCTTATGCGGCTGTAGCTCCCTGTCATCGGAACTGAGTGATTGACAGCTGAAATTAACCAATCCATTCACGTTCTGTTCTAGCGCAGTGGGCCAATAAGAAGAGCTTGAAGGCGGGGCAAGCATTGTGGGCTTTGTTTACTGCAGCATGTTGACATGTCAACTGTTTAAAACCATTCCCGAGCGCTGCGTTGGCTGTTTTTAGGTGCAAAGATGCTTGATGCTTGAATGCCTCCTAATTCCGCGCATGTGGTGAACATTTTGCTGTGAAAACTGGTCGCACAATATCAGTTTTATGCTCACGCACAAATGCTCCCAAATATATTTTGAGGTCGCATAGATAAAATTTCGGGTGCATATGCGACCAAAACTGTCTCAATTTCGAGCCCTGTTGTAGGTAAATAGCACACTGGAAATCTGCCAATTAAAAAACAGTAAAAATGACTGTATACATACACATGGTAAAGGAGGTCCTGAATGTGACAAAAATATCAATAACTCAATTACTCCATTTTGCCTTTGCATGGAATGGAAGTATGTACTTTTAACATATCAAGTTGTAAATGTGCAAACCTTAATATAAATGCACAAAATCAAAAACATTAAACATTGTCATATTTTAAATGTATTTTACAAATCATGTATTAATTAAATAATTATGTTGAAGGATAATACTACACAATTCATTAAACATATTCTGTAAACTGGGTAAAATAAGGTCTCCATCACTGTTTATTAATCTTTATGTAATGTAGTGTGTATTTATATAGCGCATTTTTTGTGTATGGTCATACACACAAAGCGCTTCACAATCATGAGAGGGGTCTCTCCACCATCTGTGTGCAGCATCCACTTGGATGATGTGACAGCAGCCACTACTTTTTCTGAGAAATGCCATGGGATTTTTAATGACCACAGAGAGTCAGTACCTCAAACTCGGTTTAACATCTTATCTGAAAGATGGCACTCACTGACTATATAGTGTCCCCTTCAATTTACTAGGGCATTATAACTCAGGACCACAGGTTTAGCACCTCCTGCTGGCCTCACTTACACCACTTCCAACAGCAACCTTGTTTTCCCATGTGGTCTCCCATCCTCACCAGGCTCAGCCCTGCTTAGCTTCAGTGAGTAACTAGTCTTGGGCTGCAGGTTGATATGGTTGTGGCTTTATGCATACATTAAATCATTTTATATAGGGTCACTAATAACACATTAGTTAGTAAAATAATCCAATTGTTAACTTTTATTTAAAATAATATAAAAATATGAACTTTTGTGTAAAAAAAAGTTTCTACTGCATTATATAGTGTATAAAACATTCTCTGTAGTAATGCATAATAATAATACAAGATTGTGATCTGTTTAGTCACCCCCACTTCAATTTTCCCAAGGAAAAGAAAAACGATGAATGAACACTGTACATGCCCGACACACTAAACGTCAAAGGCACTTAAATCGTTCAGCAAGATAAGAGGTTCTCTTTGAGAGCCTGAGCCGGATAATCTCTGGGCCATTTTCATGTGCAGACCGCCTTCAGAGCAACTACAGTTAAACACTTCCACCCTTTCTCCTGCACTTCGCTGAATTGCTACCTCCAGTAACCAACATTACTATACTACCAGAACAGTGTTGTGCCTGAACTAGGGTCAAAAGTCCCGATCCATCAGATAAAAAAAAAAAACGATACTGTTGAGGATTATTTTCTGGCTCTTCACTATAATAGCTCGGCTAAGCCATTGTCAGCGGGAGTCAAGACTAACAATCCTGCTTTGGCAATGGAAAGCACTGCCTTATTGCTCAAACAGGGCTGGAACACTCTGTGCGAGATCTCTGCAGGACGCGTCTGGTCTCAAGGAAGCCGGTCGGATCCTGGTGTGAAGCTGTTTTTTGTTGAATGGCAGAGGAGAATGGTTTCATCATTGGCGAGTTAGTGAGCTTTTCACAGCGGAGGCCAGCCGCACGACTCCGACCTTTCGTAGGCGAAGCGCAATGAGCAGGTGCATGTGTGGCTTCACCTGTCTTAAATCCTCGCTTACACACTCCTCAAACTTACCACTATGTTTAGCCCCGAAAAATATAGTTTATAAGATGTTTATCTTGATAGGCGACGTGATAAAATGAAAGCTAAAGAAAGAAAAGGTCATGCAGTATTTATTATACAGGGGAGCTTCACAGAGATCAATAAAATTAAGAGCGGAATCATTCATGAAAACTCCATTAAGGAGACTGCTGTTCAGATTCTGCTGTTAAGACAGTAGTGCCATTTATTTAGCCAGAAATTCATTCATTTATAAGTCAGAAAGATAACAATGAAAAGTCAGTTTGAAACAAGTTCAGTTGTAAAAATAATCTACTCTGAATCTTTTTAAGGGGGTAATAAATAGTGGTCTAAAATGTCTTGGTCATTTTTTTATCTTGTTTATACATGCTAAAATTAAAACGCCTTTATTCGAGAAGCAAACTTACTTTAGGTATTAGGGCTGCATGATGTTGTAAAAATCGGATATTGCAATAATTATCTGTATATCTGTGATATAGTTGAAATGATTAGCCTTCCTGTGAATTTCTTTTTTCTTTTGCAAATATTTCCCAAATGATGTTAAACAGAGCAAGGAATTGTTCACAGTATTTCTTATAACAATCTGGAGAAAGTCTTTGTTTTATTTAATAAAAGCAGTTAAAAAATTTTAACTTGCCTATATGACCTAATTAACATAGTTAAGCCATTAAATTGCACGTTAAGCTGAATACTAGTATCCTATCTTAAATATTTAGGAAAATGTTATGTATCGTCATCATGACAAAGATAAATAAAATCTTCTTTCCGTTAAACAGAAATTGGGCTAAAAATTATACAGGGGCCGCTATAAATTCTGACTTCAACTGTATATTGTGATATGAATATAATTTCACCAGATGAATTGAATAGCTCTGTTTGGAAAGACTTCATTCATTTAGATACAGTAGGTTGGGATGATCAAGTCTTTTTTTTTTCTATGCGGTGTCTTTGCATGAATTATAATAAATTAGAATATAAATACAACAGAGCAGGAATAAACATTAAATAAACAGTGCTTTATGGTTTTCTGGAGAGTCTAACAGTATTCAGGTATAGAAATCGAACAATCGAACATAAAATAAAATGGTCATCTATGCATAAATCATTTAAAAATAATAATATCTTTAAACTTTAATAAATAATCTAATCCTGCGATGTGACTATTGCGGATACACACATTGCGATATCGATGCTCAGCAATATATTGGGCAGGCCAATTAGGTATTTAGCTTTGTTTTTCTGAAGAATGTTTTGCTTTTTTAGTAAGTATCAGCCAATGGGAGAAGAGAAAATTACATTTCAGTGACTGCAAGAAACATTTTTACAAAATGCAGTAATGTCATTGTTCAAAATAATTTCTGTTTAATATTGATTCAGTTGTGTTTAGTAGTTGATGTTTTAGAATGTGATTCAGCAACTCCTAAGATTATTTACAGTATAAGTGAATACCTTTGTCAGCACTCAGAGAAGCAGAGTTACTGATTACTGTCTTTTACACTATATAAGTCATATGTTTTTATGACCTCAACATGCTGTGACTTCATTGCAAAGAAACTTATTTAATGACACTAAAGTCAAGCTACAGTATCAAAATGTGCATTCATTTAGAATAATGCTAAATAAAAGAAATGTGATTATTTGTATCCTAGGCAATGGAGGCACGATAATGGGAAAAAATGCGATATAAGATATTGTTCTTGAGTATTGCGACGCCGATATTTCTTGCGATATATCCTTTCCTTGGAGAAATGCTATTTTTGTTAGCAATTGTTAAAATCAGTCATTTATGTAATGGTCAAACTAAAATAATCAGCTAATAGATTTTTTTTTCTGATCTAATTAAATAAAAGTCAAGGTTGATACATTTAGACTTTGAATGACTGACCTCTGCATATTTTTTTGAATCTTATATGCTGTTGTTGTTTTCCGCTTGTCTCAACTTCCACCCTTTGTATCTATTTTCAGCTCTAGCTTTACTTTAGGGCTGTTCTAGCCAATAGCAGAACAGCACCTTCTGGCGAGGCGGGGATGAAGATAGTAAGGCCTCATCTGATTGGTCGGATGTGAATAAACAGCCAATGCGTGCAACTCAGAAATGCTTGACAAAAACATTCAAATATTTTGCTCATCTCCAACTATTGACAGCAGATCCCTCAATGAGAGAGAGAGGGGAGGATTTGCACTCGTGACATCTTTACTGCTCTATTCATTTAACCGAAGAAATGTAATGTTTAGACCAGCACTGTGCCTCTTGCGATCGGTTCATTTACTCTCGTCGCCATGATTTCCGAGTATTTTAAGTAATTTTTGGGGATCACGGGGCCGGTAAAAATATGCAGGAGACTCGACGGTGCTTCCGGGAGAGGTCAAGGTTGGATGAGATGCTAGATAGCGGCGAACACGTCACAGCAGCTCAAAACAGTGGAAATACAATAGCTGCACCTGCATTAAAGAGCATCACTCGCACGAGTCGTGCCAACATACTAAACAGAGGTCCCATTGCAACTGTACATCATTTACCTGTGTTGTGTGGCTGCTTGTAGGCTATGCATAGGCCTAATACATGGGAGAGCACGTGCGCCTTCGGTCCTGTCAGATGTGGCGCGCACTCTCATTCCCATACAGCAGAGAGGGTCTGTGTGAAACTCCACTGGCACTGTATATAAAATATAATTAACTTGACTTCAAGGGGGGCGGGGAAAGCCGTTGGGAGGGCGGGGCGCCCCCCTTATATAATGGTAGGGGAAACACTGTACTGTTTGTGAAACGGGGCCTAAGTGTCTTAAGCTCAAACTCTTTTTATTTCTAATCATACAATAGACATGATAGAGTTTAATTGACAGGCTATCACAGCAGATCTTCATTCGTGTGAGTTATGGAGGAATCTTGCCACTTTTTGGGCTCCTTTTTAGCATTTTGTTGTTTATTATGTTTTGGTGCATCACTAAAAGCAAAAAGAGCTAAGAGCACAACCACAAAAGAGAGCTTCTGAAGTCTAGATGCGGTGCTGTTGATGTGCTGGCATTAGCTATTTTTAGGCTTTTTATTTGTATTTTCCTTCTTTATCTCCGCGCTTATCCCCGTGTCTGTGTTCAGATGCAGTCATGAGCTCTCTGGGGAGAACATCTGGACGTCTAAGGCTGGCGCTGTTAATTAGAGCTCTGCAGTCTCTCACTCACTTCACACTGACATGCCTTGAAAGGCTTTATGGATTTTCACGGTCATTTGAATTTACACAGAAAAGAGTCTGTTCAGTCCAATTCATAAACTCATTAAAATTCTGAAAAGGCAGAAATGAAACAAATCCTGGCCAAAAATGAATATGCGCTTGTTGTGTTCTTTGCGAGACTGTTGTAGTGTGTCCAAAATGTTGTTGGCGTCAGTGTTTACTAGACTTTGTTTTTGAATTCTCGCATCACATATTTTGTACTAATAGAGGAATCTCACGAAATCTGTCGCGTGCACGTCATATTTCTAAATCAATAGAGATGAATAAATTAGATTGTGATTAAATGAAAAATGAATAGGGCCAGTTGGTGTGACCAAAACTTTATATTGCAGTATTCAAAATTGCACTGGTATACATCATCGCAGAATATGATTCATTAGTTTTTTTATACATGACCCGGTGTGAATATTTTCCACTTATTCTGAGAGGAAATACCACAATGATGATTTTTTTCTTTATAACTGCAAAGGAGAAACTGGAAAACAGTCTGTCTGTCTGTCTGTTCGTCTGTCTGTCCATCTAGTATAATCTCTGTTAATCTGGCTGTTCCTCTACTGTCTGTCTGTTTTATTAGTATATATCACTTTGTCGCTCTGTCCCTCTAGTATCCATCCATTTCTCTATCTGTTGCTCTGTGCCACTATCAATGTTTCTATCTATCTATCTATCTATCTATCTATCTATCTATCTATCTATCTATCTATCTATCTATCTATCTATCTATCTATCTATCTATCTATCTATCTATCTGTCTGTCTGTCTGTGTCTGTCTGTCTGTCTGTCTGTGTCTGTCTGTCTGTCTGTCTGTCTGTCTGTTAGGGGTGTCAAAATTAATCGTTTCTTCGGTGCACCGCAATGCAGACGCAGACAATTCGGTATCGGTTCAGTAATAATCATAACCGGTTATTATGTACTGACGTCATTTATCTCACATGCGCTATGCCGCCGTAGCTTACTATGGCGAGGGAGGCGAGCGCGAGTATTTACAACGATCTAACTACGAAAAACACAGAAACTGTGCACAATTTCACTGCGTGTGTGTTTGCTGGACTGTGTTTCACTGACACCAGCAAAAGCCCCTATTTCACGGCGATTAAGAGAATGAAAGTAATCTCCATTTCTCTCTCTCTCACTGTGGCCCATGAGTGCATCTGTGAAGAGCGAGCGCCAGCGTGTAAGAGCCAATCGCAGCCCTTTCTGTTGAGCGCGTGACCAATCAAAGGGGTGTAAGAAATAACTTGGTAGACAAGGCTCAGAAAGCAAGTGGGATATTTATATTTGTTTATTTGCTATAGACTATTTCAATGTGGTCATGTAATTGGCTCATGAACATTTCCTGCTTGACGTTACACTATTTCCTAACTGTAACAAGAGGCAATTGAATCATAACTTGATTTTAAATCAGCCGTCATAACACTATTTATCAATATGTGAACCTTTTTGGATTCTCAGAAGCAATGGAAATTAAAAATGTAAAACAGGAAATACGTTAGGACCATTGTTTTTGTTTACATCCCTCAAAATTGTCTATAAATGCTAGTGTTGTTTAAAGGTACAGTTTATATATCTGACTGTTTGTATTAAAGGACAAAATTGTTTTACAAATAGTATATAAATATATATATACATTTTAAAACAAGAATTGTTGTGCTGTGAAGAAAATATAAAACTGTGCATGGAAAGCATCGTCAATGCACCATGATGCACCGAGATATCGAATTGAACCGAATCGATGGCGTGATAATCGTAACCAAAGCGAACTGTGAGACCAGTGTAGGTTCACACCTCTACTGTCTGTCTGTCTGTCTAGTGTCTGTCTATTGTGCTCTCTATCTGTTAATCTGGCTGTCCCTCTAGTGTCTGTCTCTCCCTCTCTCTCTGTCTGTCTGTCTGTTTAGTATCTATTTCTCTGTCTGTCTGTTGCCTTGTCCCTCTACATATCGCTCTTTCTGTTGCTCTGTGCCACTATCAATTTTTCTGTAGGTTTTTTGCCTGTCTATCTAGTATCTATCTATTTCTCTGTATATCTGTTAATCTGGCTGTCCTTCTAGTGTCTGTCTCTCTGTCTGTTTAGTATCTATCGCTCTGTCTGTCTGTCTGTCTGTCTGTCTGTCTGTCTGTCTGTCTGTCTGTCTGTCTGGCTGTTGCTCTCTGTGAATTGCTCTCTTAATCTGGATGTCCCACTAGTGTCTGTCTTTGTCTTTCTACTATCTGTCTATTGCTCTGTCTATCTGGCTGTCCCACTAGTGTCTGTCTTTGTGTTTCTAGTATCTGTCTATTGCTCTGTCTATCTGGCTGTCCCACTAGTGTCTGTCTTTGTGTTTCTAGTATCTGTCTATTGCTCTGTCTATCTGGCTGTCCCACTAGTGTCTGTCTTTGTGTTTCTAGTATCTGTCTATTGCTCTGTCTATCTGGCTGTCCCACTAGTGTCTGTCTTTGTGTTTCTAGTGTCTGTCTATTGCTCTGTCTATCTGGCTGTCCCACTAGTGTCTGTCTTTGTGTTTCTAGTGTCTGTCTATTGCTCTTTATATCTGGCTGTCCCACTAGTGTCTGTCTTTGTCTTTCTAGTATCTGTCTATTGCTCTGTCTATCTGGCTGTCCCACTAGTGTCTGTCTTTGTGTTTCTAGTATCTGTCTATTGCTCTGTCTATCTGGCTGTCCCACTAGTGTCTGTCTTTGTCGTTCTAGTATCTGTCTATTGCTCTGTCTATCTGGCTGTCACACTAGTGTCTGTCTGAAAAGGCAGAAATTAAACGAGTCCTGGCCAAAAGTGAATGCTCTTGTGTGATTTGCTTAACTGTTGTAGTGTGTCCAACGTTTTGTTGGCATCAGTGTCTATTATCTGTATTGCTCTCTGTCTGTTAATCTCGCTTTCCCTCTAGTATCCATCCATCCAGTATGTCTATGTATCAGTCCATCCTATCATCCATTCATCCATTCATTCATCTATCCATTCATTCAGGATGTCTATCTATTAGTCTCTCCTTCCACCATGTATCAAATCTGGGCTAATGCTTTAAACACCTGGGCTAATGCTCTAACCATCCACCTATCCCATGCCCATCCCCATCTCATCCCATCTCATCCATCCATCGTCCATCCATGCAGTATGTCTATCTATTAGTCTATCCATCCAGTATGTCCATCCAGCCATCCATCCATCCATCCATCCATCCATCCATCCATCATCCATCCATCCATCCATCCATCAATTTAGTATGTCCATCCATCCATCCATCAATTTAGTATGTCCATCCATCCATCCATCCATCCATCCATCCATCCATCAATTTAGTATGTCCATCCATCCATCCATCCATCCATCCATCCATCCATCCACCCACCCATTCAGTATATCCATCCATCCATCCATCCATCCATCCATCCATCCAAATCTGGGCTAATGCTCTAACCATCCATCCATCCATCCATCCATCCATCCATCCATCCATCCATCCATCCCATCCCATCTCATCCCATCTCATCCCATCTCATCCCATTTCATTCCATCCCATCCATCCATCCATCCATCCATCCATCCATCCATCCAAATAAATCTGGGCTAATGCTCTAACCATCCACCCATCCCGTCTGTCCGTCCGTCCATCCATCCATCCATCCATCCATCCAAATAAATCTGGGCAATGCTCTAACCACCTGGGCTAATGCTCTTACCATCCATCCATCCATCAATCCCTATCGCATCCATTTCCATCCCATCCATCCATCCCCATTTTATTAATCCCCATCCATCCATCCCATCTCATCTCATCCCATCCATCCATCCATAATAATCTGGGCTTATGCTCTAACTACCTACAAGAAGCAATAAGCATAATTAGCAGAAAAATAGCTCACGGTCATTTCATGGGGATGGATTTAGATGTTAATTTGCTGCTGAATTACTTCATTTCAACATTTTGCTGCAAATCCTTTAAAATTCCTCCATAAAGCATGTTAAATAATGCTGAAGGGACAGCATTTCTTGAGAGCTAAAGGGCGCTGGTACTTCATAATAATGGCATCTCTGACCTTTACTACTGCTGACAAGAGAAAATTAGGGATCGGCCAGCAGATTCCTCTTGATATTCTTGTAAGAGAGTTTGCAGTCAGACTGGTTTGTCTGTTGCATTCAGTTGCTGGAAACTCATTTTTTGGAATGCTGAAGGTTTCGTTTTACTTTTTACAAAGATCTGACACAACATGTTTAGAAGGGCGTTAGCTTTTTTCTTCCTCAGAAAGAACATTATCTGACAAGGAACAAGTTTGTCCAGAAAAAGATTGTCACGAGCAAGAAAACAAATCAGACAAATGCAGTTTTCTGTTTTCCATACATGCCGTCTGGCCTTTGTGGCTCAATGACAAAACATGCCGTTTTATGATGTCCAATCTCCAAGCTTAAGTAGGCGTCTGTAGATTATATCGGCTTTTACCAATTAGAATTTATAGCGCAGGCAGTGTCTGCTTGACATGTATCCCACAGTGGAGCTATTCTCATCTGGAAAGCGACCTTTTCTCTAGTATTCAGTGTGGAGCGGTGTGTGGGAGACGTTGTCTGAGAGAGCTAATTGAATTTCACTTTCCATCATCACCACACGATCCTCTTTACTGACAATCCCGCATGGCTCATTGCATATGTGTGGAGTGAGACAGATTTAGATGCAGGAATAACACTCCTCATTGTGAGAAAATATTTGGACTCATTTTAGTAAATTGCCGGAGATGCTGGGATTGCTTTCATACCATTAGAGCTTATTTATTATCAACGCTTTATTTATACACATTATTTCCATGGCTTTTTCATAGACAGTGATGAATCCATTAGAGAGTGGAAGGATGGTGGTATTATGTTTAATTGACAGCACTATACTATATTTGTATTATATATATATTATTTATAAGAATAGTGCCTATTTTAAATATTTGAGCAATTCCAGCGTTATGGGTGTGACATTTGCAGTAAAAACTGAAAACATAAATTCACATAAAAACTTTACATTAACATTATATTGAACCATCTGTTTATATTTTACAAAACTACTGACCACAGAGTTAAAAGATCAGAAAAATATCAGTCTGTAAACATGTTTTGTACTTTAAATGAGGAAAATAAACGTGCGTTATGGATGTGACGAAAAAAGTCTGTGAGTTTACAGTAAACAACATTCTTAGTAGAAATTCTGTCAAATAAACTGCACAACCCCCCAAAAATTATGCTAATCAACAGGATAAGAGTTGGCTCTCTATAAAACAAACATCATTGATTTTATTTTACGTAATATTTTTGCATTTATGAGGAAAAAGCTTTGTTATGGATGTGACACCTCTGCGTTATGAATGTGACCGATGTGAAATTGCCATTTGTGTGACTTCGGTAAAGCAAATTAAATTGTTCAAAAACAATGACAGAGACATTTTTGAGTATGTTTAAAGTACTGTAAAATAACTTAATTACACAAAAAACATAGAAACTGTTTCGGTATTTTGTTGAAAACTTAATTTTTTTCATGGCAAGGTTGACATTTGCATGGAATTGCCCATTTATAATTTCTGAGATTCGGCACGTCGGTGGCCATAAGCCTGTCATACTGAGCAGAGCAAAGACGATTGGTGTTCTGCCACAAGATGGCAACAGAGACCGCATAAGTCCTTAGGGAAGAAAAGCTCAGCATAAATTTTAAACTACAGCTGATCAAATCATTATAATCATTTTTTTATATGTCGTAGTGCTGTATTTATTGCATAGTAATCTGGTAGTCTTTGCTTCGCCTTGGCTTTTTCAGGGTTAATTATTGTGATATCCCGATTGCAACAGAGAAATTCTGGGAAATCTCTGTAGACTGATGGCATTTGATGCCGTTCAGCCTGTTGGTGAATTAGCAATGGTTTCTGCTGTTCCGACCGTCAGCTGCAGATGTGAATGAATAGTGGAAGAAAGTAGTTCCTCGTACAAAAGGGTTTTTGAGACTCTCTTGTGTTTGATTTTCTTTTTTATATACACAATTATGCTGTCAACTACTACAGTTGTGTAAATGCAATTTCACACTCGTAGCAGTGCAATATGGCTGTATATCGTCAATGGTGGGACACTAAGGCACTCAGCCTGCGGCCTCGAGCCAAAGCACACTTCCCACCGGTGGTGGGATAGTATTGCTACTATCCCACCACTGAGATGATATTGCTTATTTATACACAGGTGTCCCTCGTTTATCACGGGAGTTACGTTCTAAAAATAACCTGCGATAGGCAAAATCTGTGAAGTAGTCAGCTTTATTTTTTACAATTATTATAGATGTTTTAAGGCTATTAACATTTTCACACTTTTCTCTCATTTAAACACTCAAAGTTCAAAATTTCGTAGAAAAATGAGTCCAGTATTATAGAATGACGCCAAAGATTAAAACCTGTTGTCAAGCGCAAGTGTTCATCGCTGTCAGCAAAAGGTTTCTAAAGCTTTTAAGCTTTTGTGCGGACAATGTCCAGTGTAATGTTCTTTTTCCTGCTGTCACTGATCCACAAAGCGAAAGCAGACTCCATCCTTAAGGAGGTCATACACCGGATTCACCGCACATGACAGCTGGAAGTAACACACACCAGTTGCGCACATTCACATGTTTTTTAAAATGAAATTATTCAGATGACGCTCTGTGGCGTGGCAGAAATATGAACAGTGCCCTGATTCGTAGCTGGGCACCACAGACAGCC
>LR812528.1:17790939-17800939 GCA_903798195.1 Danio kyathit
CTGTACTGTACATGAAATACGAAGGAGATTGATTGACAATGGTCTACAGCCAATCAGGATGCAGAACATGATGCGCTGTAAAAAAAAAAAAGCATGTCAAATTGCACAAAAACAAAGCAAAACTGTGAGACCACGAAAGGTGAACCACATTATAGCGAGGGACCACTGCATATGTTGATATAACAAACAATGACAAGCAAAAATATGGCTAATTTGTTTTTTTATATTTTTAATTCCCTGTTTTGTGTTTTTCTAAAGCTTTATTAGTTTGTAATCTTGGCAGAAAGCAATTAAAACAAATGACTCTGGCCTTGAGGTACCCATTATTCACTTCTGACTTCACATTTGTTTTGCTGGATAATTGAGTGTGCAGCACTTTGTATCATAGCAGCTCACATAAGAGTGTAATTATTGATGTTTGAATTAGAGCTCTGTGCATTGATCACACTTCTGCTAATGCCTCTATTTTAGAGCGGCTTGATCAATGTGACACGAGGACTTGTTGAAACACTTGCTTCACGTCAATGCAGTCTTATAGAACAACTGTACTTCGCTTCTATACATCTTCTCAGTATTTAGAAATAAATGATGTTGCATTGTCATTATTTTTCATGTGTCTTATAAGGACTTGTGCAACTCACTGTAGTATTGATTGATCATTATGTACATGTATTGATTTCTTAATATATACATTTAGAGCTGTAAAATTCAGGTTTCATCTCTTTTCTTTGTTTTGCTTCTTTACTTGTTGCTTTTTCTTTGCTACACTCCATTTCTCTTTTTCACTCTTCCTTTTTTTTACTTTATTTACTTAATTTTTTTTCATTTTTTTGTTTTTCTGTATTTCGTTACTTTACCTTCTGTTCTTCTTTCTTTCCTTCCTTCCTTCCTTCCTTCCTTCCTTCCTTCCTTCCTTCCTTCCTTCCTTCCTTCCTTCCTTCCTTCCTTCCTTCCTTCCTTCCTTCCTTTCCTTCCTTCCTTCCTCCTTCCTTCCTTCCTTCCTTCCTTCCTTCCCTCCTTCCTTCCTTCCTTCAAGTTAATTTTCCTTTTTTTCCCATCCTCATTTAGTATTTCCTTCTTATATTTCTTACTGTGCACTCACTGTATTTCTTAACCCTCTTTCCTTCATTTCTTTACTTCTATGCTGTAATTTTTCTTTTCTTTATTTTTGGTTGTTTCTTTTTTAATACTTCTTTTTTATTTTATGTTTTCTTTCCTTTTTTCTACCTCATATATTTTCCCTTCCTTTTTAATTCTATCTTTTTTTACTTTGTTCTTTTCTTAATTTACCTTCCCACCTTCCTTTCTCAAATTATTTTTCCTCCTTCCATTACTGTCTATACTGTACTTTTTTATTTTCTTCACTCCTCCCCTTCTTCCTTCCTTCCTTCCTTCCTTCCTTCCTTCCTTCCTTCCTTCCTTCCTTCCTTCCTTCCTTCCTTCCTTCCTTCCTTCCTTCCTTCCTTCCTTCCTTCATTTCTATAGTGTAATTTTCCTTTTTTTTAATTTGGTTTCTTTTTTACTACTTCCTTTCTTTACATTTTCTTTTCTTCCTTTCTCATATATTTTTCCTTCCCTTTTATTTAATCTTTTTTTACTTTGTTCTTTACTTAATTTACCTTCCAACCTTCCTTCCTCAATTTTTTTCCCATCTTTTAACACTGTCTATACCAGAGGTGGGCAAACTACGGCCCGTGGGCCGTATGTGGCCCACTAAACTCTTTCATCCGGCCCGCGAGGGAGTTTTTAAAATGCTGCTTCTGAGTAACAGTTTGGTTTCAGAATTAGTAAATTAATGACGCAATACAAGTGAACGCCATTTGATGGCAGTATTACATGCGGTACAGTTAGTGCAACCAGTAAAATTAGAACACACTCTCGCAAATTAAAATCCACTCGACCATTTATGACTGAAAATGAGTCAGGCAAAAAAAAGAAAAACTGACTCTGAATGTCGTGTGTTTAAGGAAGAATGGACAACAAAATACTTCTTCACCAATATCGGACAGAAAGCGGTATGTCTAATATGCCAAGAAAGTATTGCTGTTTTTAAAGACTACAACCTAATTCTGCATTTATCACGCAAACATTATTTTTAATGTGTTAATATGAGATTCTTTTCTATTCTCCACTGTAAAAATTATTACATTATTATTATTATATTTTATAAGGGATTATTTTATTGTTTTATGATGATTGATAAGTAAATATAAATAGCAGTGCAAATTAATTTGACTTGTAACTTTGACTCAATAATAACTATTTTAAAAATGTGTGTTAATGTGACACGTTTATGTCCGATATTACATGTTCCATGCATACTGCCACTATAAATAAAAGTTATTTTTTGAAGGATTTGACATGTGGCCCTTCACTTGGTTTGCAAAACTTGATGTGGCCCTCGGGTCTAAAAAGTTTGCCCACCACTGGTCTATACTGTACTTTTTTATTTTCTTTCCTTCCTCCCTCACTCCCTTCCTTCTCGTCTTCCTTCTTTCCTTCCTTCCTTCCTTCCTTCCTTCCTTCCTTCCTTCCTTCCTTCCTTCCTTCCTTCCTTCCTTCCTTCCTTCCTTCCTTCCTTCCTTTTCTTCCTTCCTTCCTTCCTTCCTTTCTTTGCTTTCATACTTTACCATTTCTTCATACCCCATGCTTTGCTTTTTTTCACACTTACTATTTTTTACTTGTTTGAAGGAAACTTTTCTTCCTTGGATAAAAAAAGAAATATATTATGCAATAAAATAAAAAAAATAAAAGAACTTAAGGTAAAGAAAATATAGCTATATAGTAGGGCTGGGCGATATGGCAAAAAAAAAAAAAATCTCGATTTTTTCATAAAGTTTGACCGATTCACGATTTCGATTTCGATTTTTTTATTTATTTTTTTTATTAATTTTGTTTTTGCTGTGTAACTACCTTACCAGTTTACCTTGTTCATTTAAATTTAAATAAATGCCGAAACTAGTTTTTTTCATGCTCACTTGTAAAAGAAAAGCAACTGTGTGACTAAACGTGGTTATGGCACTCTCTCATGTAGGGATGCATAGCTACAATAGAAATCACAGCACCCGTATTTATGTAGAGGTCATATGTTGTGCAGCTTTGGGCAATTTTTTTTTGGAGAGAAAATGACCAAAATGTAACGTGAAGATTGAAAAGGATTGGAGGGGAAATAAATATTTCAAATAACAGAAAAATAAACAATGATAATGCAACAATAGTTTATCTGTATTAGTGGCATGGCAGAAATATATATTTAGACAGGCCTTGTCAAAGTGAGCGGGCACTTTCACTAATAAAAAATATAGCACTTAAATTATTTCATAACAATCAATAAAATAACAGCGGTTTTATATCAAAAGTTGGTAATGATATAAAATATACTACATTTTGATGGTAAAAAATAACCATTTAAATGATTTCAGTATTCAAACATTAAATAACGAATGCATCAAGTTAAATATAAAAAAACAAATGAATCAACACAGCATATCAGGATATAAAAGGACTATATTTAGCAAAATGCTGCTCTTTTGTTTTATGTTTACTTCAGTAATTCCACCCGGGAGCTGTTTTGCACTTTGAAACTGAAAACACTGAAATAAGTAAAAGAAGGGCATGCATCGAGTACTTTTGTCCGTCTCATCATTTGCTCGAGCATGAATTAACGAGCTGTTACTCTGCCGCCGGACATTGCGGAGAAAGTTACACCTATCATCATGCTTAAAACAAAGAATTAGAATTATTAAAGTGGCGATCGGGTGCGGATATATATATCAGATAAAATAATATGTGCGGGCGGGTGGATGATTAGAATGAAGGAGGCAAGGAGCGGACCTCCGCCTGTCGAGCCTTCTCTCCTCTCCTCGCGCGCGCGCCCGTCTCGCAGCTCGCGCGGGAGAGACAGGCGGCTGCGGGACAGTGCCGCGACATCAACACACAGAATCAGCACAATTCAGCACGGTTGTCTAACAGTTTAGAACGGTTTGGCACGATAGTGGAAAAGCGGCTTTAATATTTTTATTTAAAAAATCGCGATTTCTCGATTTTATAAAAAATAAAATCGTCTTAAAACGTAAATTCGAATTAATCGAAAAAATCGAAAAAATCGCCCAGCCCTACTATATAGCTAGAAAATAAAAACAAATATAAAACATAAAAATAGCTGTACAATGTAGAAATCTTAGCTATAGAGACCTATTGTTTTCTTCAGTGTTTTGTCAATATCTTGTTCTTCGTTTGCTCCATTTTTTTCATTTTACCTGTTCTTCATGCTTAATTTCATTCATGCTTATTTCCATTCTCTTATTTGTCATTTCCCATTTCTTTTCTTCATCCCACTTTTGTCACTCTTTCATGAATCCTTGCTTTCTTCCCTTTCCTCTAATACTGTCTACCCTTCATCCATTTTCTTTATCATCTTTTACCCTTCCTTTCATTTTTATTCACCATATCTTCACATTACTCCTTTCCTTGCTTTCTAATTTCCTTTGCTCATCTTTTATTTATTTTCTCATTCCTACAGTTAAGTGACCTGAAAACCACCCAGTTTTTCAGTCATGGATAAACCGATGGCGTACACTCATGAACGCAGTCACTGCCAGATTAATTTTTCAATTGGAAAGATTAGAGATGGCCCATTATCGCTCGTCTCCTGGCAAAAAACAATTTTCATTGCCTTATTTATCATCAAACAATCAGACGTGCCGCTCCGCCAGTCGCCGCAGTGATATTGAAGCTCATATTGAAACCTCGTGCCACTTCCATAACAGTCTTGGCAAGATGCCCATCGACGGAGGTGTAGCATGAAACACACGGTCGGTCAGTTTCAAGAGTGCTCAGACGCTGCGGTTGAGTGCCCACTAGAGACTGAATCATAATTTTGGAATTGAAGGGAAAGAGCTGGTGTTTAACAGTGATTGTTTTTTCATCCACATTGTGCTCCCAAGACTAATAAACGGTCGATTTGTATGAGCTACAACTGCTTTTATTTTTGCTGCCCGCACTTGATCCTTGACTTCCGCATTGTCTGGCTTTCAGAAGAGCTCGCTGACTGCTTGCGTCGGGTCAATTGAAAATGTAATATAATTTTCTTATCTCGACTATTTGACGGCTGAGATAAAAGTGCACTTAAAATTCCAGTCTCCTGTTGTTGATTCAGATTAGGGCTTTTAAATGGAAAACGGTAGGGTGTGCCTTTTGGTCTTAATAGTTTTGAATACTTTTTTAAACAGATATATTTATTATTAAACCATCAGAAATTATTTAAAAAACCTTCAAGATAACAAGGTGTTTTATTTATTTGTTTATTGATTTGGTTGATTAACTGTTTCTGCTTGCACAATAATTAAAAAAGGACCTTTTTTCTCTCTCTAACCTGCCTTTGCCCTTGGGTCTTTTTTGACAGATTTTTATTATTTATTATTTATTTTAAGTTGGCAATTTTATATTTAGGTCTGTTGTTTCAATAGATGTAGTACTGTTTAGCGATTAATCGTGTAGAATATTTGTATGGTGTGTATATTTGTTATGTATATAAATACACACACATAAGTATATGTATATGCATTCATTCATTTTCTTTTCGGCTTAGTCCCTTTATTATTCTGGGCCAACTTATCCAGCACATGTTTTACGCAGCAGATGCCCTTCCAGCCGCAACCGATCTCTGGGAAACAACCATACACACTCATTACCACTCATACACTATGGACAATTTAGCCTACCCAATTCACCTGTACTGCATGTCTTTGGACTGTGGGAGAAACCGGAGCACCCGGAGGAAACCCATGCGAACGCAGGGAGAACATGCAAACTCCACACAGAAACTGCAACTGACCTTAAATAAACATACTGCTGTTTAACGATTAATCGTTACTAATCGTGTTCAAAAAAGTACTTTGTTTATATTTATTACGTATATATAAATCATTCTGCTGTGGCAGACTTTTATTTTGTATGCACTAAGTAGCAATTAATCGTTTAACGCCACTAAATAAATGTATTATAACTACTCTTTTTATTTTAAGTTGGCAATTTTGTTTTTAGGTCTGTTGTTTTAATAAACAGTGCTGTTTAAAGATTAATCACGACTAATTGTGTACAAAATAATACTGTCACACACGTACATAGGTTTATATACATAAAAAATATTTCATCTTATTTTGTTATATATATATATATATATATATATATATATATATATATATATATATATATATATATATATATATATTTTATAGATAAGCATAAATAAACATTTTCTATACCTGTATTTACATATATGAATGTTTTTATATATGCATAATAAATATACACAATACACAGAATTATTATGTAAACGCAAACTTTTATTTTGTATGTGATCAGTAGCTATAAATCGTTTAATAGCAACAAAATAAATGCGTAAATGATCGTTTTAGTGTATTTGTATTTCAAACTAAAATTGAACTACCTTAATTTAATAAAGTTAAATATGTTTTGTAATTGAACATTTTTTTAAAGAAATGTATTATTCTAGAAAATGCTTTTTACTCTGCGCTATAAAAGTATTTATTCTCTTTGGAAAAGCATTCGTAATGCTGTTATGTTTATTACAGTAAATTAAAATTCCTTTCTATTACTTTGTAGAGAAAGCATAAAGTATTTAAGATTCTGATCCATACAATATGCCTGTAAAATGTCTGTAGTGCTCTCTCACTCCTGAAAGAAACAGCGCTGTTGAACAAATCATTTAAGAGAATGATTCAATGACTTATAATGATGATAGTCTTTGACCATGACATTTCTAGATTCACTGTGTTAATTACACCCATATGTTCAAGCTTAATATAAGAAAAAATCTACTGTTTTTACTGATTTGATTTTAATAATTGCAGCAATTCACTTTTACATGATTTATTGGAACCCCAGAGGCCATGTATTATGTGTAGTGTGCTGTTTTGGTCAACGGCCAGCTAAACAACACTTCACAGCATCACATAATTTAATTGCAGAATCCAAGCTCGGTGCATTTACATCTTCTGAAACGCGCTAAAATGACTCTCAACTGATGATGACCGCCAAATGGGGTGCTTGATTTGTCAAACAACGGGTTGTCCATTGGGAATTGATTCACCCCATGACCAGAAACAGTGGATGGTGATTTTTTTTTTTTCTGACCACTGCAGCAGTTCCAGTAGTTACTGTTTACTGAGCTGGAGGGTCATGCCATTTACAGCATACACCGGCTTAGCGTCCTCCTCCGCAGCCATCAGATCTGCTGTACTGCACCTCTTATCTGTGCTTCTCACTCCACGCCATGTGGATTCTGTGTGTGTGTGGTGCGGTGGACGACAACCACTAGGTCAGTGCGATAAAGCAGTGGTGTACAGTGGTGTTGTTCTGTTGCTCGAGCACACTGAGGGAATGGTGGATGTAGAAGAAGGTCAGATCAGCAGTGATTCAGAAAGCCATGTGATGGTTTTGAAAGCAGCCCACATTGTGCATTCAAACACACCGAGCATGAACGTGGAGTGCCACAGCTTGAAGTGTGAAGGAGATAATCTAATAGTGTTCAATATATGATTATGTTTTATCTCCTTGCATTTAGGCATACCTGTCAACCCTCCTGTTTTTCTCGGGATTCTCCCGTATTTTACAGTTTTATCCCACTATCATCCCGTAAAGGTATTTTCCCGTATTTCTCCCGTATTTTCAGTCTTTCTCTGAAGGGTGGCCATAAACATTAAAGAGCAGAGCCTCCCTATACGCAACCCATACCGCCAAACCACCAGGGGCCACCCTTTGCTCTTAAATGTGAGTCTGTTCTGTGCTTTCGCTTTAAGGCATGAAAACACTTTAAAATCAGTGTGTATAAAAACGGCGGGATTCCCTTTCCTTTTATTACAGGTGCCGTCTCCCCTTCATATGCAATCCTCAAAACAGTCATAAAGCGGTACATGACTGTCAGCTAAATAGAGGCTGTTTCCCAAACAGATTCTGTACACGCGATTAGAAACGGAGCGAAAGTCTGGGTGTTAAGTGTGTTTAAACAGACATATACACATAATTATTAATAATAATATCTAAAGATGTCGATCTTGGTGGGGTTTTTTCAAACACAACTAATTTCGTCCTAAATGAGCATAAAAAGTTAGGAAAGCAATCGAATGCTTTCTTTATAACGTTATGGTTGCATTTTTAAAGTGACACCTGTTATTTAATGTAATCAAAATCTAAATAAATAAGAGATTCATTCGTTGCTCTTTAATCAGAATGTGTAAGTTATACAGTGAAGAAACGGCTAATGAGATTTGATAGCTTGATTTTATTTCATTATAATACCTATTAATTTTAATAAGCTGAACTGTTTGCTAATGTGTGTGTGTGTGTGTGTGTATATATATATATATATATATATATATATATATATATATATATATATATATATATATATATATATATATATATATATATATACACTGAAAAAAGTGTTTCATTGGATCAAAGTAAAACAATTGCGTCAACTTGTTACACCTAATTACTTTACTTTATATCAACTTAAAAATTTTACTTTGAAAAGAATTAACTAATCATTACTTAGCCAAAGCAAAAAGTATCTTTGAATCAAATCATTTTTTTAAGTTTAATGAAATCTCAAATTATACTTTGTCTCAATGTTTTCTCTTTGTATTAACTTAATTATTTTACTTTACATCTAACTAAATATCCAACCAAATACAACTTAAAATATTAATGTAATATAAAGAAAATGATTTGCTTTCAAAATGTGTAATTTTATTGTCTAAGATGAATGACTTCAAGCAATAAACCTTTGACAATTTATTTAGTCATAATGCAACATTTTTTACAATGTGTACACACTGTCTAACAGTGTAAACATGATAAAGATGAGAATTTCTGTCATAACACATTTCTACAATGAGTATAGTATTGTTATAAAAAAATACTGTACAACAGTTTTTAGCATCCAAATACAAAGACACTGGATACAATTTAAATTTGCCATAGGAATCAGTAATCATAATACATCTTTTCATGATAACGCAAATCAAAACTGACTACACAAAACCTTTAGAATTCTTTGTTTGAAGTTAAAACAAATTTGACCCAAAAATGGCTTAAAATGGGCAGTGTAAAATTAAACACTTTTTAATAACTCTGTTCCAAATTAGCCAACGGTAGAAAGAGAAATCTTCACATTAATGAAATAGTTTACCTAAAAATGAAACTTCTCTCATAATTGTCATAAAAATTCTCTGAACCTAATTTGCTTAAAGTTAAATACTTAGAATAGCTTAAGGATAAGTAAAGAATGTATGAACTCATTTTTTGGTAAACTATTTAACGCTTTAATGAAGATGAAAAAAATAAGGAAGTCCAACATCTAAAGGAATGTATTATAATCAGAACACTGTAGTTGGGTCAAAGGATACAAATTTACTCCTGCAGCTTTAAAGAGACGTTCTGCACTCTTCAGCACATCTGCTTACTCCTGCAGCGTTGAAGAAAGGTTCTCCACTCTTTGGCTCATCTGTTTACTCTCTATGTCCGTCATTATTTTTTGAAAGGTCTCAAAGGTATATTTGAGTCCTTCGGGATATTTTAGGTTCAGTGCATAAATGAGTCCAAACATCATGGCACAGGCACATGCAACAGAAGGCAAGTCATTTAGTACTTCCACACCGTCAATGACAATGGAAATGTCCAGTGCACGACTAAGAGCATCACTTTCACGGATAACAAAAAGTGCCATGGTGGTCTTTTCAAATTCACTCGCTGCTTCCTCCATCTGGTCAGCCTAAAAACATACAAGAAAAAAAAAAAAGAGTAAATAAGGGATTTTGGGGGAAAAAAACATTTTGTATAAAAAAAACACTTCTTCATCTGAACATTTCTTACAAAATTGAATTAGCTATTTTGTAGTTAGCCATTATGGTGGTTAATGTAGAGCCCAAATGTCTGTTGCTAACTTTAATTAAAATATCCTCATTTGTGTTCA
>LR812528.1:17805939-17816109 GCA_903798195.1 Danio kyathit
ACGCCAAAACCCATGAGATTTGTGGAGACACTACAGATTTTAACCATTATAAAATGAAAGTTTTACATTTCCATGTGTTTTTAAGGCCTTTGTGAACATCTTAAGAGTTTAAAGCATTTTAAGAGAACATAAAGAGCATCAAAAAGTATCAATTTTAAAAAATCTATTTTATTAAATGAATTAAATGTAGAAGACAATTTGTTAAATTTTTGTCCCAGAATACTGTGACTCTTCCCAGAAAACCATAAATCACTGTTTATTTCACTTTAACATTTGCTCCATTGTGTTAATTTATGACTGTAGTTTGTTTATTATATGTATATAATAAATTACATATAATATTTATTTTTCACTCCCATACAAATCATCCCAATCAATCTAAAGTAATGACTTTGCAAATAGAGCTGTTTAAGTCATGTGGTGAAATTGTATTTATATAACAATATATATTGCAGGGGAAAAAATATCGCAATGTCAAATTTTTGCAGTATCTTTTATGCGTGTATATATATATATCTATATTTAAATTTCACTTAAAGAATGCATATATTATATTACATGCAAATAGTTTTGGATTTAGGTTTCATTGAGATGTATTTTATTAGTTTTTGCTTTAACAATACAACCTATTTTCAACCATTTCTGATTTCAAATGACTTTTGAAAATGATTTACAAATCATTTGTTCTATTGTCTATGCCACAGCTCCAAAATCAACCAATCATCACCATTCTAACCATTAAATCAGTGGTCTCAAACTCAATTCCTGGAGGGCCGCAGCTCTGCACAGTTTAGCTCCAACCAGCTCCAACTCACACCTGCTTAATAGTCTCTAGTAGTCTTGAACACCTTAATTAGTTTGACCAGCTGTGTTTGATTAGGGTTGGAGCAAAACTGTGCAGAGCTTCGGGCCTCCAGGAATCCAGTTTGAGACCCATGCATTACAGGGTGTTGACAATGCGTTTTTAATGCAAAAGAGTACTAATAATCTTGTTCACTGTAATATACTGTTAATGTGCGTCTGTGTTTTGTGTTTCTCTTAATCAGTGGTCACAGCATTATTATATTGTGAGTGGATTAAAAACTTTTGTTCTTTTTCTCCAGGTCCTGATTCATCAGCTTCTGTCTTCTTCGATCAGGTGCTGGAGAGCCTCAGGGAGAACTGACGAACTGACGGTACGTGACCTCTCTCTCTCTCTTGAACAACACTGTCCCGAGCGGGTCAGGTGGGGGTCAGGTACATAAATCAGAGTTACTCAAGACCACCGGCCCATTCTCTGGTCTGTTCACTCGTGTTTATTTTCAGTTCAGGCTTTATGGCTGTGCAGCTCGCAGAAACTCTTCCCTCTGCTTATTTTAGGAGTAATTAGTGCAGGGTGGTCTGGATGCATTTCAAGCTTTGCAGTCTTAGTTGGTGTGAATGTATTTGCCCCCTCAACATCTTCTGTTTGTTGATCATACACATGCAGAAATGCCACGGTTTGCACCCTTAACTATGCACATGGGCATTTGGACAGGTTGCCAATTTGAATTTGACGAGGCTTGTAGGTTTACAGGCTTGTTTTCATGCACCACTGTAGAGATGTTGAGTTAAACTTAAACTCTTGATGCATTTGTTTGAGGGGATAGTTGAACTAAAAATGAAAAATGTTTTTTTGTTTTTCGTAAGTATGTGTGTGTGTTTGTGTAAGTCAGCTTTGTCAGGTTTTGAATAACAAATGGGAATATATTATATTTTCTTTTTAGTCAAAAGGTGTATCTGGATAGCAGGACTGCATAGTTAATTGAAATAAAGCTGAAGTTGTGATCTGACTTAGTATATTTATCACATTGCAAATACTGTGCTTTAACTGAATGTACAGTTGAAGTCAGAATTATTAGCCCCCCTTTTATTTTTATTTCTTTTTTAAATATTTCCTAAATTATGTTTTACAGAGCAAGGAAATTTTCACTGTATGTCTGATAATATTTGTTCTAGAAAGTCTTATTTGTTTTATTTCAGCTAGAATAAAAGCAATTTTAATTTTTTTTAAACCTGTTTTAAGGTCAAATTTATTAGCCCTTATATATATATATATATTAAGCTATATATTTTTTCGATAGTCTACAGAACAAACCACTGTTATTCAGTAACTTGCCTAATTACCCTAACTGCTTGTTTTAGAGTAAAGCACAACATTGTCGTCATTTACACACGAGAGACTCATGAAAGGATGTTAAATGCTGCTCTTCATGGACTTCATGTCTGAGTTGTAGTTGTAGTAGTAATAGTATTAGTAATAATAATAATAAATTTGTATTTTACAAAATACATTTGTATTTTATTTAATAGTCTTTTATATATATGAAAGTAATATGTTTTTTTTTTGTAGTTTACATTGTTTTACTGGGGGTGGCATGGTTCAGTGGTTAGCACTGTCACCTCACAGCAAGAAGGTCGCTGGTTCAAGTCCCAGCTGGGTCAGTTGGCATTTCTGTGTGGAGTTTGCATGTTCTCCCCGTGTTTGCGTGGGTTTGCTCCGGGTGCTCCGGTTTCCCCTACAGTCCAAAGACATGCGCTATAAGTGAACTGGATGAACTAAATTTGGGTGTAGTGTGTGAGTGTGAGTGTGAGTGTGAGTGTGAGTGTGAGTGTGAGTGTGAGTGTGAGTGTGTGTGTGTGTGTGTAAATGCAAGAGTGTATGGGTGTCTCCCAGTACTGGGTAGCGGCTGGAAGGGCATCCGCTGTGTAAAACATATGCCTGAATAGTTGACGGTTCATTCCGCTGTGGTGACCCCTGATTAATAAGGGACTAAGCGGAATGAACCGCCAACTTATCCAGCACGTTTTTACGCAGCGGATGCCCTTCCAGCCACAACCCATCTCTGGGAAAAAATATATTATTATTATTTTTTTTTTTTTATTATTATTATTTGTTTATTCATTTTTTCACAATACTAGGTTCTGGCTGGAAGGCCATGTGCTATGTAACACATATATGCCAGAATAGTTCCGCCAAAGGAAAATTAATGAATGTATATAATAAATAAATACAGTAAATAGTTTTTTGGTTGGTTATTCATTTTTAATAATAACCATCATCATTATCATCATCATCATCATCATCATCATCATTAAGAATGCTTAAATTTTAGTTACCTTTTTTTTTTTTTACCTAATATAATAAACAAAATCTATTTCAGTACATTGCTTTTTTCCCCCTCATATCCCATTTTCAGTCTATTTTATTTATTTTTTTTTCAGAAAAATTGCAGTAAATTTTTTTCCTCCAAATGTAGCCTTTACCAGATGGTGTCATTCCCAGAACAATCTCAGGACAATCTTGGCTTGTTGTGTTCTGATGGGTTACAGATGTGGAGTCCTCGACACCTCTCATGATGTACAACTGAACCCTGTCAGAGACCAAACATAGACTACTGGCGCAGTAATCACACACCTTCATGTCCGCTCAGGGAAGACTCATTCTCAAGCAGCCACTGATACAGCAAAGGCCAATTTATCACGGCCACTAAGTCGTAATTGCCAAGTGAAGTGCCTGGAGCACAAAAATAACCAACTAATGGCCGTGGGTGGCATTGATCTCGTCTTGGCCTGGGCAGAAATGCACCAATCAAACTTCTCTTACTTTGCTTTGGCTCGTTTTGGGTTTTTTTGAGCAGTCGAGTGGAGTTTGAGAGCACTTGTATTGCTCCTTTCGGACTTGGTTCAGGTAATGGAGTGTATCGCTGTTTCCGACAGACCAAAACACTCTGGCTTCCTGTTCAAATGGTGGCTAATCAGTCTCCACTGGTTTGAACTGTAAGGGTGAGCGAGTCGCCAGGACTAACAACTTCTCAGCCTTGCTTTTCGTTTTTGTAACGTTCAATTCATAAACTGTAGTGCGTTCAAAAATATCTGTTTTGATATGTAGTACTCCTGCCATTTAGTATTCATCTTCAGTTCTCTGCTCTGAGGCACTATATAGGTTCACCTTTTGTCCAATCTAGCCAATAGCATTATAGCACCAACTAGAGAGGCTGGTATAGAGATATTAACCTCCTAGGGCTTAGTGGCCACATATATGGACAGCACATTTTAGCTCTTATGTTTTATATTTTGTTACAGACATACAGGGACATCCTGCAACGGTTTTGCAGCATATGAAATGTCCCAAACACTATTTTGACTGTCCAAAATGGACAGAAAAAATGTTGTTTTTATTGATAGTCAAAACATGTTCAAAAATATATGTGTGTATGTGTTATTAATGCATTTAAAACGGTCAGGAAAAAACTGCTGTGTTCAAGGCAGAAATAAAAAGTTTTTTATTCTATTACACAAAGGTGACTTTATTGTGTTTTATGGAAATTCGGACCACAAGTCCACATAAATGGGCATCATTTTTCTCTAAAAGTACAAAAAATTTAATTTTAGATGTTAGTTTCAGTTTTTTACTTGTAAGGATATCTATTAGCTAGTGTCTTCCATAACCAAATATGCATTTTGAAAAAAAAAAAACTGATATAAATATCCAAAATTTCTAATTTGTCACTTCCACCTAAATCGAGCAACGTTTTTTTCACGCCACCTCATAATTCCAAGTGTATCTGACTTGCGGACTGCAAGACAGGGGAGTAACATGAAGAAGCATAACTTGTAGTAAGTAAGAAGCGTAACTTGCAGTAATCAAGATCCCATTGAACCATTCAAGATGTCACAACGAGATGTTGTTGGCAAGATGTCGAAAGTACTTAACAGAAAACATTTGCACCAAATGTTTTTCCGCAACCAACTCATTTGATATATTATTATATTCATTAATTTAGCAACTCCACTCGCTGACAACTTCATCTGTTTTGTCATGACAGTTAGCCTACTCAACGTCGCCCCCTGTGGTTGCAAATAACAGTACAATGGCGAGCGCATCAAGTATGAAAGCCTCCGCAACTCGCAGCTGTACGTTAATAACGGTGATGGTTGGGTTTAGGTTTGGGGAAGGTGTAGACGTTAATAATGATGATGATGGTTGGGTTTAGGTTTGGGGAAGGTGTAGACGTTAATAATAATGATGATGGTTGGGTTTAGGTTTGGGGAAGGTGTAGATGTTAATAATAATGATGATGGTTGGGTTTAGGTTTGGGGAAGGTGTAGACGTTAATAATGATGATGGTTGGGTTTAGGTTTGGGGAAGGTGTAGACGTTAATAATAATGATGATGGTTGGGTTTAGGTTTGGGGAAGGTGTAGACGTTAATAATGATGATGGTTGGGTTTAGGTTTGGGGAAGGTGTAGACGTTAATAATAATGATGATGGTTGGGTTTAGGTTTGGGGAAGGTGTAGACATTAATAATGATGATGGTTGGGTTTAGGTTTGGGGAAGGTGTAGACATTAATAATGATGATGGTTGGGTTTAGGTTTGGGGAAGGTGTAGACGTTAATAATAATGATGATGGTTGGGTTTAGGTTTGGGGAAGGTGTAGACGTTAATAATGATGATGGTTGGGTTTAGGTTTGGGGAAGGTGTAGACGTTAATAATAATGATGATGGTTGGGTTTAGGTTTGGGGAAGGTGTAGACGTTAATAATGATGATGGTTGGGTTTAGGTTTGGGGAAGGTGTAGATGTTAATAATAATGATGATGGTTGGGTTTAGGTTTGGGGAAGGTGTAGACGTTAATAATGATGATGGTTGGGTTTAGGTTTGGGGAAGGTGTAGACGTTAATAATAATGATGATGGTTGGGTTTAGGTTTGGGGAAGGTGTAGACGTTAATAATGATGATGGTTGGGTTTAGGTTTGGGGAAGGTGTAGACGTTAATAATAATGATGATGGTTGGGTTTAGGTTTGGGGAAGGTGTAGACGTTAATAATGATGATGGTTGGGTTTAGGTTTGGGGAAGGTGTAGACGTTAATAATGATGATGTTGGGTTTAGGTTTGGGGAAGGTGTAGATGTTGATAATAATGATGATGGTTGGGTTTAGGTTTGGGGAAGGTGTAGATGTTAATAATAATGATGATGGTTGGGTTTAGGTTTGGGGAAGGTGTAGACGTTAATAATAATGATGATGGTTGGGTTTAGGTTTGGGGAAGGTGTAGACGTTAATAATGATGATGGTTGGGTTTAGGTTTGGGGAAGGTGTAGACGTTAATAATAATGATGATGGTTGGGTTTAGGTTTGGGGAAGGTGTAGACGTTAATAATGATGATGGTTGGGTTTAGGTTTGGGGAAGGTGTAGACGTTAATAATAATGATGATGGTTGGGTTTAGGTTTGGGGAAGGTGTAGACGTTAATAATGATGATGGTTGGGTTTAGGTTTGGGGAAGGTGTAGACGTTAATAATAATGATGATGGTTGGGTTTAGGTTTGGGGAAGGTGTAGACGTTAATAATAATGATGATGGTTGGGTTTAGGTTTGGGGAAGGTGTAGACGTTAATAATAATGATGATGGTTGGGTTTAGGTTTGGGGAAGGTGTAGACGTTAATAATAATGATGATGGTTGGGTTTAGGTTTGGGGAAGGTGTAGACGTTAATAATCATGATGGTTGGGTTTAGGTTTGGGGAAGGTGTAGACGTTAATAATCATGATGGTTGGGTTTAGGTTTGGGGAAGGTGTAGACGTTAATAATCATGATGGTTGGGTTTAGGTTTGGGGAAGGTGTAGACGTTAATAATAATGATGATGGTTGGGTTTAGGTTTGGGGAAGGTGTAGACGTTAATAATCATGATGATGGTTGGGTTTAGGTTTGGGGAAGGTGTAGACGTTAATAATCATGATGATGGTTGGGTTTAGGTTTGGGGAAGGTGTAGACGTTAATAATGATGATGGTTGGGTTTGGGGAAGGTGTAGACGTTAATAATGATGATGGTTGGGTTTAGGTTTGGGGAAGGTGTAGACGTTAATAATGGTGATGATGGTTGGGTTTATATTTGGGGAAGGTGTAGACGTTAATAATGATGATGGTTGGGTTTAGGTTTGGGGAAGGTGTAGACGTTAATAATGGTGATGATGGTTGGGTTTATATTTGGGGAAGGTGTAGATGTTAATAATGATGATGGTTGGGTTTAGGTTTGGGGAAGGTGTAGACGTTAATAAGGATGATGGTTGGGTTTAGGTTTGGGGAAGGTGTAGACGTTAATAATAATGATGATGGTTGGGTTTGGGGAAGGTGTAGACGTTAATAATGATGATGATGGTTGGGTTTAGGTTTGGGGAAGGTGTAGACGTTAATAATGATGATGGTTGGGTTTAGGTTTGGGGAAGGTGTAGATGTTAATAATAATGATGATGGTTGGGTTTAGGTTTGGGGAAGGTGTAGATGTTAATAATAATGATGATGGTTGGGTTTAGGTTTGGGGAAGGTGTAGACGTTAATAATAATGATGATGGTTGGGTTTAGGTTTGGGGAAGGTGTAGACGTTAATAATGATGATGGTTGGGTTTAGGTTTGGGGAAGGTGTAGACGTTAATAATAATGATGATGGTTGGGTTTAGGTTTGGGGAAGGTGTAGACGTTAATAATGATGATGGTTGGGTTTAGGTTTGGGGAAGGTGTAGACGTTAATAATAATGATGATGGTTGGGTTTAGGTTTGGGGAAGGTGTAGACGTTAATAATAATGATGATGGTTGGGTTTAGGTTTGGGGAAGGTGTAGACGTTAATAATCATGATGGTTGGGTTTAGGTTTGGGGAAGGTGTAGACGTTAATAATCATGATGTTTGGGTTTAGGTTTGGGGAAGGTGTAGACGTTAATAATAATGATGATGGTTGGGTTTAGGTTTGGGGAAGGTGTAGACGTTAATAATCATGATGGTTGGGTTTAGGTATGGGGAAGGTGTAGACGTTAATAATCATGATGGTTGGGTTTAGGTTTGGGGAAGTGTAGACGTTAATAATGATGATGGTTGGGTTTAGGTTTTGGGGAAGGTGTAGACGTTAATAATAATGATGATGGTTGGGTTTAGGTTTGGGGAAGGGGTAGACGTTAATAATGATGATGGTTGTGTTTGGGGAAGGTGTAGACGTTAATAATAATGATGGTTGGGTTTGGGGAAGGTGTAGACGTTAATAATGATGATGGTTGGGTTTAGGTTTGGGGAAGGTGTAGACGTTAATAATCATGATGGTTGGGTTTAGGTTTGGGGAAGGGTGTAGACGTTAATAATAATGATGATGGTTGGGTTTAGGTTTGGGGGAAGGTGTAGACGTTAATAATCATGATGATGGTTGGGTTTAGGTTTGGGGAAGGTGTAGACGTTAATAATGATGATGGTTGGGTTTAGGTTTGGGAAGGTGTAGATGTTAATAATAATGATGATGGTTTGGGTTTAGGTTTGGGGAAGGTGTAGACGTTAATAATAATGATGATGGTTGGGTTTAGGTTTGGGGAAGGTGTAGACGTTAATAATGATGATGGTTGGGTTTAGGTTTGGGGAAGGTGTAGACGTTAATAATAATGATGATGGTTGGGTTTAGGTTTGGGGAAGGTGTAGACGTTAATAATGATGATGGTTGGGTTTAGGTTTGGGGAAGGTGTAGACGTTAATAATAATGATGATGGTTGGGTTTAGGTTTGGGGAAGGTGTAGACGTTAATAATGATGATGGTTGGGTTTAGGTTTGGGGAAGGTGTAGACGTTAATAATGATGATGGTTGGGTTTAGGTTGGGGAAGGTGTAGACGTTAATAATAATGATGATGGTTGGGTTTAGGTTTGGGGAAGGTGTAGACGTTAATAATAATGATGATGGTTGGGTTTAGGTTTGGGGAAGGTGTAGACGTTAATAATAATGATGGTTGGGTTAGGTTTGGGGAAGGTGTAGACGTTAATAATAATGATGATGGTTGGGTTTAGGTTTGGGGAAGGTGTAGACGTTAATAATGATGATGGTTGGGTTTAGGTTTGGGGAAGGTGTAGACGTTAATAATAATGATGATGGTTGGGTTTAGGTTTGGGGAAGGTGTAGACGTTAATAATGATGATGGTTGGGTTTAGGTTTGGGGAAGGTGTAGACGTTAATAATAATGATGATGGTTGGGTTTAGGTTTGGGGAAGGTGTAGACGTTAATAATAATGATGATGGTTGGGTTTAGGTTTGGGGAAGGTGTAGACGTTAATAATAATGATGATGGTTAGGTTTAGGTTTGGGGAAGGTGTAGACGTTAATAATAATGATGATGGTTGGGTTTAGGTTTGGGGAAGGTGTAGACGTTAATAATCATGATGGTTGGGTTTAGGTTTGGGGAAGGTGTAGACGTTAATAATCATGATGGTTGGGTTTAGGTTTGGGGAAGGTGTAGACGTTAATAATAATGATGATGGTTGGGTTTAGGTTTGGGGAAGGTGTAGACGTTAATAATCATGATGGTTGGGTTTAGGTTTGGGGAAGGTGTAGACGTTAATAATAATGATGATGGTTGGGTTTAGGTTTGGGGAAGGTGTAGACGTTAATAATGATGATGGTTGGGTTTAGGTTTGGGGGAAGTGTAGACGTTATTAATGATGATGGTTGGGTTTAGGTTGGGGAAGGTGTAGACGTTAATAATAATGATAATGGTTGGGTTTTAGGTTTGGGGAAGGGGTAGACGTTAATAATGATGATGTTGTGTTTGGGGAAGGTGTAGAACGTTAATAATAATGATGGTTTGGGTTTGGGGAAGGTGTAGACGTTAATAATGGATGATGGTTGGGTTTAGGTTTGGGGAAGGTGTAGACGTTAATAATCATGATGGTTGGGTTTAGGTTTGGGGAAGGTGTAGACGTTAATAATAATGATGATGGTTGGGTTTAGGTTTGGGGAAGGTGTAGACGTTAATAATCATGATGATGGTTGGGTTTAGGTTTGGGGAAGGTGTAGACGTTAATAATGATGATGGTTGGGTTTGGGGGAAGGTGTAGACGTTAATAATGATGATGGTTGGGTTTAGGTTTGGGGAAGGTGTAGATGTTAATAATGGTGATGATGGTTGGGTTATATTTGGGGAAGGTGTAGACGTTAATAATGATGATGGTTGGGTTTAGGTTGTGGGGAAGGTGTAGAAGTTAATAAGGATGATGGTTGGGTTAGGTTTGGGGGAAGGTGTAGACGTTAATAATAATGATGATGGTTGGGTTTAGGTTTGGGGAAGGTGTAGACGTTAATAAGGATGATGGTTGGGTTTAGGTTTGGGGAAGGTGTAGAC
>LR812528.1:17816609-17911609 GCA_903798195.1 Danio kyathit
GAATGTACAGTTGAAGTCAGAATTATTAGCCCCCCTTTTATTTTTATTTCTTTTTTAAATATTTCCTAAATTATGTTTACAGAGCAAGGAAATTTTCACTGTATGTCTGATAATATTTGTTCTAGAAAGTCTTATTTGTTTTATTTCAGCTAGAATAAAAGCAATTTTAATTTTTTTTAAACCTGTTTTAAGGTCAAATTTATTAGCCCTTATATATATATATATATTAAGCTATATATTTTTTCGATAGTCTACAGAACAAACCACTGTTATTCAGTAACTTGCCTAATTACCCTAACTGCTTGTTTTAGAGTAAAGCACAACATTGTCGTCATTTACACACGAGAGACTCATGAAAGGATGTTAAATGCTGCTCTTCATGGACTTCATGTCTGAGTTGTAGTTGTAGTAGTAATAGTATTAGTAATAATAATAATAAATTTGTATTTTACAAAATACATTTGTATTTTATTTAATAGTCTTTTATATATATGAAAGTAATATGTTTTTTTTTTTGTAGTTTACATTGTTTTACTGGGGGTGGCATGGTTCAGTGGTTAGCACTGTCACCTCACAGCAAGAAGGTCGCTGGTTCAAGTCCCAGCTGGGTCAGTTGGCATTTCTGTGTGGAGTTTGCATGTTCTCCCCGTGTTTGCGTGGGTTTGCTCCGGGTGCTCCGGTTTCCCCTACAGTCCAAAGACATGCGCTATAAGTGAACTGGATGAACTAAATTTGGGTGTAGTGTTGTGAGTGTGAGTGTGAGTGTGGAGTGTGAGTGTGAGTGTGAGTGTGAGTGTGAGTGTGGTGTGTGTGTGTGTAAATGCAAGAGTGTATGGGTGTCTCCCAGTACTGGGTAGCGGCTGGAAGGGCATCCGCTGTGTAAAACATATGCCTGAATAGTTGACGGTTCATTCCGCTGTGGTGACCCCGGATTAATAAAGGGACTAAGCGGAATGAACCGCCAACTTATCCAGCACGTTTTTACGCAGCGGATGCCCTTTCCAGCCACAACCCATCTCTGGGAAAAAATATATTATTATTTTTTTTGTTTTTTATTATTATTATTTGTTTATTCATTTTTTCACAATACTAGGTTCTGGCTGGAAGGCCATGTGCTATGTAACACATATATGCCAGAATAGTTCCGCCAAAGGAAAATTAATGAATGTATATAATAAATAAATACAGTAAATAGTTTTTTGGTTGGTTATTCATTTTTAATAATAACCATCATCATTATCATCATCATCATCATCATCATCATCATTAAGAATGCTTAAATTTTAGTTACCTTTTTTTTTTTTACCTAATATAATAAACAAAATCTATTTCAGTACATTGCTTTTTTCCCCCTCATATCCCATTTTCAGTCTATTTTATTTATTTTTTTTTCAGAAAAATTGCAGTAAATTTTTTTCCTCCAAATGTAGCCTTTACCAGATGGTGTCATTCCCAGAACAATCTCAGGACAATCTTGGCTTGTTGTGTTCTGATGGGTTACAGATGTGGAGTCCTCGACACCTCTCATGATGTACAACTGAACCCTGTCAGAGACCAAACATAGACTACTGGCGCAGTAATCACACACCTTTCATGTCCGCTCAGGGAAGACTCATTCTCAAGCAGCCAACTGATACAGCAAAGGCCAATTTATCACGGCCACTAAGTCGTAATTGCCAAGTGAAGTGCCTGGAGCACAAAAATAACCAACTAATGGCCGTGGGTGGCATTGATCTCGTCTTGGCCTGGGCAGAAATGCACCAATCAAACTTCTCTTACTTTGCTTTGGCTCGTTTTGGGTTTTTTTGAGCAGCTCGAGTGGAGTTTGAGAGCCACTTGTATTGCTCCTTTCGGACTTGGTTCAGGTAATGGAGTGTATCGCTGTTTCCGACAGACCAAAACACTCTGGCTTCCTGTTCAAATGGTGGCTAATCAGTCTCCACTGGTTTGAACTGTAAGGGTGAGCGAGTCGCCAGGACTAACAACTTCTCAGCTTGCTTTTCGTTTTTTGTAACGTTCAATTCATAAACTGTAGTGCGTTCAAAAATATCTGTTTTGATATGTAGTACTCCTGCCATTTAGTATTCATCTTCAGTTCTCTGCTCTGAGGCACTATATAGGTTCACCTTTTTGTCCAATCTAGCCAATAGCATTATAGCACCAACTAGAAGAGGCTGGTATAGAGATATTAACCTCCTAGGGCTTAGTGGCCACATATATGGACAGCACATTTTAGCTCTTATGTTTTATATTTTGTTACAGACATACAGGGACATCCTGCAACGGTTTTGCAGCATATGAAATGTCCCAAACACTATTTTGACTGTCCAAAATGGACAGAAAAAATGTTGTTTTTATTGATAGTCAAAACATGTTCAAAAATATATGTGTGTATGTGTTATTAATGCATTTAAAACGGTCAGGAAAAAACTGCTGTGTTTCAAGGCAGAAATAAAAAGTTTTTTATTCTATTACACAAAGGTGACTTTATTGTGTTTTATGGAAATTCGGACCACAAGTCCACATAAATGGGCATCATTTTTCTCTAAAAGTACAAAAAATTTAATTTTAGATGTTAGTTTCAGTTTTTACTTGTAAGGATATCTATTAGCTAGTGTCTTCCATAACCAAATATGCATTTTGAAAAAAAAAAAACTGATATAAATATCCAAAATTTCTAATTTGTCACTTCCACCTAAATCGAGCAACGTTTTTTTCACGCCACCTCATAATTCCAAGTGTATCTGACTTGCGGACTGCAAGACAGGGGAGTAACATGAAGAAGCATAACTTGTAGTAAGTAAGAAGCGTAACTTGCAGTAATCAAGATCCCATTGAACCATTCAAGATGTCACAACGAGATGTTGTTGGCAAGATGTCGAAAGTACTTAACAGAAAACATTTGCACCAAATGTTTTTCCGCAACCAACTCATTTGATATATTATTATATTCATTAATTTAGCAACTCCACTCGCTGACAACTTCATCTGTTTTGTCATGACAGTTAGCCTACTCAACGTCGCCCCCTGTGGTTGCAAATAACAGTACAATGGCGAGCGCATCAAGTATGAAAGCCTCCGCAACTCGCAGCTGTACGTTAATAACGGTGATGGTTGGGTTTAGGTTTGGGGAAGGTGTAGACGTTAATAATGATGATGATGGTTGGGTTTAGGTTTGGGGAAGGTGTAGACGTTAATAATAATGATGATGGTTGGGTTTAGGTTGTGGGGAAGGTGTAGATGTTAATAATAATGATGATGGTTGGGTTTAGGTTTGGGGAAGGTGTAGACGTTAATAATGATGATGGTTGGGTTTAGGTTTGGGGAAGGTGTAGACGTTAATAATAATGATGATGGTTGGGTTTAGGTTTGGGGAAGGTGTAGACGTTAATAATGATGATGGTTGGGTTTAGGTTTGGGGAAGGTGTAGACGTTAATAATAATGATGATGGTTGGGTTTAGGTTTGGGGAAGGTGTAGACATTAATAATGATGATGGTTGGGTTTTTAGGTTTGGGGAAGGTGTAGACATTAATAATGATGATGGTTGGTTTAGGTTTGGGGAAGGTGTAGACGTTAATAATAATGATGATGGTTGGGTTTAGGTTTGGGGAAGGTGTAGACGTTAATAATGATGATGGTTGGGTTTAGGTTTGGGGAAGGTGGTGACGTTAATAATAATGATGATGGTTGGGTTTAGGTTTGGGGAAGGTGTAGACGTTAATAATGATGATGGTTGGGTTTAGGTTTGGGGAAGGTGTAGATGTTAATAATAATGATGATGGTTGGGTTTAGGTTTGGGGAAGGTGTAGACGTTAATAATGATGATGGTTGGGTTTAGGTTTGGGGAAGGTGTAGACGTTAATAATAATGATGATGGTTGGGTTTAGGTTTGGGGAAGGTGTAGACGTTAATAATGATGATGGTTGGGTTTAGGTTTGGGGAAGGTGTAGACGTTAATAATAATGATGATGGTTGGGTTTAGGTTTGGGGAAGGTGTAGACGTTAATAATGATGATGGTTGGGTTTAGGTTTGGGGAAGGTGTAGACGTTAATAATGATGATGGTTGGGTTTAGGTTTGGGGAAGGTGTAGATGTTAATAATAATGATGATGGTTGGGTTTAGGTTTGGGGAAGGTGTAGATGTTAATAATAATGATGATGGTTGGGTTAGGTTTGGGGGAAGGTGTAGACGTTAATAATAATGATGATGGTTGGGTTTAGGTTTGGGGAAGGTGTAGACGTTAATAATGATGATGGTTGGGTTTAGGTTTGGGGAAGGTGTAGACGTTAATAATAATGATGATGGTTGGGTTTAGGTTTGGGGAAGGTGTAGACGTTAATAATGATGATGGTTGGGTTTAGGTTTGGGGAAGGTGTAGACGTTAATAATAATGATGATGGTTGGGTTTAGGTTTGGGGAAGGTGTAGACGTTAATAATGATGATGGTTGGGTTTAGGTTTGGGGAAGGTGTAGACGTTAATAATAATGATGATGGTTGGGTTTAGGTTTGGGGAAGGTGTAGACGTTAATAATAATGATGATGGTTGGGTTTAGGTTTGGGGAAGGTGTAGACGTTAATAATAATGATGATGGTTGGGTTTAGGTTTGGGGAAGGTGTAGACGTTAATAATAATGATGATGGTTGGGTTTAGGTTTGGGGGAAGGTGTAGACGTTAATAATCATGATGGTTGGGTTTAGGTTTGGGGAAGGTGTAGACGTTAATAATCATGATGGTTGGGTTTAGGTTTGGGGAAGGTGTAGACGTTAATAATCATGATGGTTGGGTTTAGGTTTGGGGAAGGTGTAGACGTTAATAATAATGATGATGGTTGGGTTTAGGTTTGGGGAAGGTGTAGACGTTAATAATCATGATGATGGTTGGGTTTAGGTTTGGGGAAGGTGTAGACGTTAATAATCATGATGATGGTTGGGTTTAGGTTTGGGGAAGGTGTAGACGTTAATAATGATGATGGTTGGGTTTGGGGAAGGTGTAGACGTTAATAATGATGATGGTTGGGTTTAGGTTTGGGGAAGGTGTAGACGTTAATAATGGTGATGATGGTTGGGTTTTATATTTGGGGAAGGTGTAGACGTTAATAATGATGATGGTTGGGTTTTAGGTTTGGGGAAGGTGTAGACGTTAATAATGGTGATGATGGTTGGGTTTATATTTGGGGAAGGTGTAGATGTTAATAATGATGATGGTTGGGTTTAGGTTTGGGGAAGGTGTAGACGTTAATAAGGATGATGGTTGGGTTTAGGTTGGGGAAGGTGGTAGACGTTAATAATAATGATGATGGTTGGGTTTGGGGAAGGTGTAGACGTTAATAATGATGATGATGGTTGGGTTAGGTTTGGGGAAGGTGTAGACGTTAATAATGATGATGGTTGGGTTTAGGTTTTGGGGAAGGTGTAGATGTTAATAATAATGATGATGGTTGGGTTTAGGTTTGGGGAAGGTGTAGATGTAATAATAATGATGATGGTTGGGTTTAGGTTTGGGGAAGGTGTAGACGTTAATAATAATGATGATGGTTGGGTTTAGGTTTGGGGAAGGTGTAGACGTTAATAATGATGATGGTTGGGTTTAGGTTTGGGGAAGGTGTAGACGTTAATAATAATGATGATGGTTGGGTTTAGGTTTGGGGAAGGTGTAGACGTTAATAATGATGATGGTTGGGTTTAGGTTTGGGGAAGGTGTAGACGTTAATAATAATGATGATGGTTGGGTTTAGGTTTGGGGAAGGTGTAGACGTTAATAATAATGATGATGGTTGGTTTTAGGTTGGGGGAGGTGTAGACGTTAATAATCATGATGGTTGGGTTTAGGTTTGGGGAAGGTGTAGACGTTAATAATCATGATGTTTGGGTTTAGGTTTGGGGAAGGTGTAGACGTTAATAATAATGATGATGGTTGGGTTTAGGTTTGGGGAAGGTGTAGACGTTAATAATCATGATGGTTGGGTTTAGGTATGGGGAAGGTGTAGACGTTAATAATCATGATGGTTGGGTTTAGGTTTGGGGAAGTGTAGACGTTAATAATGATGATGGTTGGGTTTAGGTTTGGGGAAGGTGTAGACGTTAATAATAATGATAATGGTTGGGTTTAGGTTTGGGGAAGGGGTAGACGTTAATAATGATGATGGTTGTGTTTGGGGAAGGTGTAGACGTTAATAATAATGATGGTTGGGTTTGGGGAAGGTGTAGACGTTAATAATGATGATGGTTGGGTTTAGGTTTGGGGAAGGTGTAGACGTTAATAATCATGATGGTTGGGTTTAGGTTTGGGGAAGGTGTAGACGTTAATAATAATGATGATGGTTGGGTTTAGGTTTGGGGAAGGTGTAGACGTTAATAATCATGATGATGGTTGGGTTTAGGTTTGGGGAAGGTGTAGACGTTAATAATGATGATGGTTGGGTTTAGGTTTGGGGAAGGTGTAGATGTTAATAATAATGATGATGGTTGGGTTTAGGTTTGGGGAAGGTGTAGACGTTAATAATAATGATGATGGTTGGGTTTAGGTTTGGGGAAGGTGTAGACGTTAATAATGATGATGGTTGGGTTTAGGTTTGGGGAAGGTGTAGACGTTAATAATAATGATGATGGTTGGGTTTAGGTTTGGGGAAGGTGTAGACGTTAATAATGATGATGGTTGGGTTTAGGTTTGGGGAAGGTGTAGACGTTAATAATAATGATGATGGTTGGGTTTAGGTTTGGGGAAGGTGTAGACGTTAATAATGATGATGGTTGGGTTTAGGTTTGGGGAAGGTGTAGACGTTAATAATAATGATGATGGTTGGGTTTAGGTTTGGGGAAGGTGTAGATGTTAATAATAATGATGATGGTTGGGTTTAGGTTTGGGGAAGGTGTAGACGTTAATAATAATGATGATGGTTGGGTTTAGGTTTGGGGAAGGTGTAGACGTTAATAATGATGATGGTTGGGTTTAGGTTTGGGGAAGGTGTAGACGTTAATAATAATGATGATGGTTGGGTTTAGGTTTGGGGGAAGGTGTAGACGTTAATAATGATGATGGTTGGGTTTAGGTTTGGGGAAGGTGTAGACGTTAATAATGATGATGGTTGGGTTTAGGTTTGGGGAAGGTGTAGACGTTAATAATGATGATGGTTGGGTTTAGGTTTGGGGAAGGTGTAGACGTTAATAATAATGATGATGGTTGGGTTTAGGTTTGGGGAAGGTGTAGACGTTAATAATAATGATGATGGTTGGGTTTAGGTTTGGGGAAGGTGTAGACGTTAATAATAATGATGATGGTTAGGTTTAGGTTTGGGGAAGGTGTAGACGTTAATAATAATGATGATGGTTGGGTTTAGGTTTGGGGAAGGTGTAGACGTTAATAATCATGATGGTTGGGTTTAGGTTTGGGGAAGGTGTAGACGTTAATAATCATGATGGTTGGGTTTAGGTTTGGGGAAGGTGTAGACGTTAATAATAATGATGATGGTTGGGTTTAGGTTTGGGGAAGGTGTAGACGTTAATAATCATGATGGTTGGGTTTAGGTTTGGGGAAGGTGTAGACGTTAATAATAATGATGATGGTTGGGTTTAGGTTTGGGGAAGGTGTAGACGTTAATAATGATGATGGTTGGGTTTAGGTTTGGGGAAGTGTAGACGTTATTAATGATGATGGTTGGGTTTAGGTTTGGGGAAGGTGTAGACGTTAATAATAATGATAATGGTTGGGTTTAGGTTTGGGGAAGGGGTAGACGTTAATAATGATGATGGTTGTGTTTGGGGAAGGTGTAGACGTTAATAATAATGATGGTTGGGTTTGGGGAAGGTGTAGACGTTAATAATGATGATGGTTGGGTTTAGGTTTGGGGAAGGTGTAGACGTTAATAATCATGATGGTTGGGTTTAGGTTTGGGGAAGGTGTAGACGTTAATAATAATGATGATGGTTGGGTTTAGGTTTGGGGAAGGTGTAGACGTTAATAATCATGATGATGGTTGGGTTTAGGTTTGGGGAAGGTGTAGACGTTAATAATGATGATGGTTGGGTTTGGGGAAGGTGTAGACGTTAATAATGATGATGGTTGGGTTTAGGTTTGGGGAAGGTGTAGATGTTAATAATGGTGATGATGGTTGGGTTTATATTTGGGGAAGGTGTAGACGTTAATAATGATGATGGTTGGGTTTAGGTTTGGGGAAGGTGTAGAAGTTAATAAGGATGATGGTTGGGTTTAGGTTTGGGGAAGGTGTAGACGTTAATAATAATGATGATGGTTGGGTTTAGGTTTGGGGAAGGTGTAGACGTTAATAAGGATGATGGTTGGGTTTAGGTTTGGGGAAGGTGTAGACGTTAATAATGATGATGATGGTTGGGTTTAGGTTTGGGGAAGGTGTAGACGTTAATAATGATGATGGTTGGGTTGTAGGTTTGGGGAAGGTGTAGATGTTAATAATAATGATGATGGTTGGGTTAGGGTTTGGGGAAGGTGTAGACGTTAATAATGATGATGGTTGGGTTTAGGTTTGGGGAAGGTGTAGACGTTAATAATAATGATGATGGTTGGGTTTAGGTTTGGGGAAGGTGTAGACGTTAATAATGATGATGGTTGGGTTTAGGTTTGGGGAAGGTGTAGACGTTAATAATGGTGATGATGGTTGGGTTTATATTTGGGGAAGGTGTAGATGTTAATAATGATGATGGTTGGGTTTAGGTTTGGGGAAGGTGTAGACGTTAATAAGGATGATGGTTGGGTTTAGGTTTGGGGAAGGTGTAGACGTTAATAATAATGATGATGGTTGGGTTTAGGTTTGGGGAAGGTGTAGACGTTAATAATGATGATGATGGTTGGGGTTTAGGTTTGGGGGAGGTGTAGACGTTAATAATGATGATGGTTGGGTTTAGGTTTGGGGAAGGTGTAGATGTTAATAATAATGATGATGGTTGGGTTTAGGTTTGGGGAAGGTGTAGACGTTAATAATGATGATGGTTGGGTTTAGGTTTGGGGAAGGTTGTAGACGTTAATAATAATGATGATGGTTGGGTTTAGGTTTGGGGAAGGTGTAGACGTTAATAATGATGATGGTTGGGTTTAGGTTTGGGAAGGTGTAGACGTTAATAATAATGATGATGGTTGGGTTTAGGTTTGGGGAAGGTGTAGACGTTAATAATGATGATGGTTGGGTTTAGGTTTGGGGAAGGTGTAGACGTTAATAATAATGATGATGGTTGGGTTTAGGTTTGGGGAAGGTGTAGACGTTAATAATGATGATGGTTGGGTTTAGGTTTGGGGAAGGTGTAGACGTTAATAATAATGATGATGGTTGGGTTTAGGTTTGGGGAAGGTGTAGACGTTAATAATAATGATGATGGTTGGGTTTAGGTTTGGGGAAGGTGTAGACGTTAATAATAATGATGATGGTTGGGTTTAGGTTTGGGGAGGTGTAGACGTTAATAATAATGATGATGGTTGGGTTTAGGTTTGGGGAAGGTGTAGACGTTAATAATAATGATTGGTTGGGTTTAGGTTTGGGGAAGGTGTAGACGTTAATAATCATGATGGTTGGGTTTAGGTTTGGGGAAGGTGTAGACGTTAATAATAATGATGATGGTTGGGTTTAGGTTTGGGGAAGGTGTAGACGTTAATAATAATGATGATGATGGTTGGGTTTTGGTTTGGGGAAGGTGTAGACGTTAATAATGATGATGGTTGGGTTTAGGTTTGGGGAAGGTGTAGACGTTAATAATGATGATGATGGTTAGGTTTAGGTTTGGGGAAGGTGTAGACGTTAATAATGATGATGATGGTTGGGTTTAGGTTTGGGGAAGGTGTAGACGTTAATAATCATGATGGTTGGGTTTAGGTTTGGGGAAGGTGTAGACGTTAATAATAATGATGATGGTTGGGTTTAGGTTTGGGGAAGGTGTAGACGTTAATAATCATGATGGTTGGGTTTAGGTTTGGGGAAGGTGTAGACGTTAATAATGATGATGATGGTTGGGTTTAGGTTTGGGGAAGGTGTAGACGTTAATAATAATGATGATGGTTGGGTTTAGGTTTGGGGAAGGTGTAGACGTTAATAATCATGATGGTTGGGTTTAGTTTTGGGGAAGGTGTAGACGTTAATAATAATGATGATGGTTGGGTTTAGGTTTGGGGAAGGTGTAGACGTTAATAATGATGATGATGGTTAGGTTTAGGTTTGGGGAAGGTGTAGACGTTAATAATAATCATGATGGTTGGGTTTAGGTTTGGGGAAGGTGTAGACGTTAATAATAATGATGATGGTTGGGTTTAGGTTTGGGGGAAGGTGTAGACGTTAATAATCATGATGGTTGGGTTTAGGTTTGGGGAAGGTGTAGACGTTAATAATAATGATGATGGTTGGGTTTAGGTTTGGGGAAGGTGTAGACGTTAATAATGATGATGATGGTTGGGTTTAGGTTTGGGGAAGGTGTAGACGTTAATAATAATGATGATGGTTGGGGTTTAGGTTTGGGGAAGGTGTAGACGTTAATAATGATGATGGTTGGGTTTAGGTTTGGGGAAGGTGTAGACGTTAATAATGATGATGGTTAGGTTTAGGTTTGGGGAAGGTGTAGACTTTAATGATGATGGTTGGGTTTGGGGTTATGGTAGGTATAAATGTTAATAACTGTGATGGTTGGGTTTAGGTGTGGAGTATGTGTAGACGTTAATAACGGATGTACAGCATCATCTTGCCAACAAAGTTTTGACACGTGGGTCTCCATAACTTTGTTACGCCCCATCATGTTATGCCCGTCTTGCAGTCCGCAGAAAGACTGTACTGCATAATTTAGCTTCTCATCAAATCTTGACCAATCAAATGCTCTCTAGTATCTGACGTGTCCCACCCCCTTCAAGACACTTCTCATTTGCTTTTCATTTGATGTTCTGATCTCAAGCACTTTCAGTGACCGAGCTATGATAAAAAACGAAACGCTATTGGCTGTTTTATTAAAAGAGGAGGAACTACTCTTTGTCCATCCTCTCTTCATTTTTCGGTTGAAATTACATCAAACATTGAATAAAAAATGCACATTTCAAAGCACTTCACAAGACCTTTAAGGCCCCATCTGATTGGCCAAATTTGGATAAACAACCTACTATATGCATGCAACAAATAAGTGCTTTGCACATAAAATACATTTAATATATGTAACACTGTTTATGTTTCTCTCTCTCAGCTAGTATAAATAAAAATACTTGGGGTGAAATAAATGTCCTTAGTGCTTCTTATCTGGTCTGATATCCACTGTATATCGCACATCAATCAGACAGTGATCACTGATTTTTAAAGAAATCAGATCTTAAGTGAAGTTTATAAATAAACTTATTTCGAGAGGAGCTTGTGCTTATGATTGATAGCAGCTGGTCCTCATTAGCTAACGCAAGATTCACCAATCAGACGATTCCTAAATCACTATAAATAACCAGAGTATCTTACCTTAGCCATCTTCGTCTTGAAGAATCCCCCCTTCCACCCCTACTCCTCCCCCTTCCTTGTCAGGGCAGCACGGAGGCCCAATGGTTAGCATCATTGCCTCACAACAAGAATGTCACTGGTTCAGATCTTACCTAGCCAAGTCGGCATTTCTGAGTGGAGTTTGCATGTTCTCCCCGTGTTTGCGTGGGTTTCCCCCGGCTCTCCGGTTTCCTCCCACAGACCAAAAACATGTAACATAAGTAAATTGACAAAACTAAATCGACATCATAGATAAGCTTTGAATTCAATATACGCTCTCCCTAGCTATTTATAATCTACATTTACCATTATCAAGCAGGGGAGTTCTCGAGACCTACCTGAGCTCAGACTCTCCTCTCGCCCTGCAATGAGAGGGAGCCCCGGGCTCGAGGATCTCACGAGCTCAGTGCTCTCTCCCGGGACAGCATGCCAAACGCGCTTTATAATCAATCATCAGCAAGGGCGAACTCTTGAAAAGTGGGGATTTCATAATGGTGTGACAGTTTACCGTAAGCGCTTGAGCTGGCCGACTGAAAATTAAACGTCTGTGTGCTTAGACCCCATTGAACCTGCTGCCGTCATTATTTAACAAATTACTGTTAGACCTAGCTGAGAAATGTTATGGACCATTTTCATTATTATGTTTGGTCTTTTGTATTCATTTGTTTTATTGGCTGTAATTTGCTTGTTTAAAATGTATAGAAAGTATGCTGTGTTCCCACAAACCACCGCATCACTCGCAGGATATTTTTCCCCTCATATGAATATCGCTTGATTTAAATAATTAAAATCAACTCTCAAGGTAAACGTAATTGAGAAGAATTCCACACATTTGCTGCAAACGTGAGGCACAGTCTCTGTCATTCCAGTCACGCAGCGATAATTCACCTCTATTCACATATTTGTATTGACTTTGTATGTAATTTACTTGCGCAAATACTTGATTCTGCGTTTAATGTGAACCCAGCATTAGGGTGTTTATTATTTTCTAATATTAAAATTGGAATTTAAATTGAAATTACAATTGTGTGTGTGTGCGTGTTGACAAATGAATACATGCATAAATATTGCATATGTGAATTAATTATGTGGCAGTACTTCCCTGTGGTAAATTGAAATTTGTGAAAATTGTATCGAGTATTGATATATTTTAAAGTATCGAAGTTATAAATTCCAGTTTGGTGACAACACTACCCTAGAAATTGATTCTCTGGCTCAAACCCTGGCATCATCGCTCTGTTTTCCTCCCTATGATGCTTTGTGGCCCAGATGCCAAGCCTCGCCCTTAGAAACACACACTGACACACATGCTCACTCTATGGCCAATCCACGTGAGTGTATTCCTAGTCTGCCTCTCATATTCCTGCGCGCTCGTCTCTCTCCGTCAAATGAACACACACACGCACAGACACACAGTTTCGCCGCAGTGTCCTTGAGAATCCAATGACTTTGGCAGCCTGCGCCTCTATCTCTGCTGTTTTATAGAACGGCTGACATTTCAGCATTAATTGATCATCCTGGATGTAGCTTCTGACTCATGTTGATGAATTCTTCACGCTTTTTTTGGTCATGAATGGAAATAATTACGACCTCTGAGATAAATAGCTTATTTCGTTATGCTTTATTATTATAATTTAAGTTGATTATGGACAACAAAAACAACTACAACAATACTAATAATGAAATTTACAATAATAAACCACTGAAATATAATAATTGTTAACAATAAGAGTTTAAATAATTCATTCAATAGTTCATGCATTTTCCTTTGGCACAGTCCTTTATTAACCAGTTTTCATTTAAATTACATTTGTGTTATTATTACTCAGTGGTGGACAGAGTAATTAAAAATCATACTTAAGTAAAAGTACCATTACTTGCCTAAAAATGTAGTGCAAGTAGAGTAAAAGTGTCTGCTGTAAATATTACTCAAAGTATGAGTAAAAAGTAGCCCTTTCAAAAGTACTCGAGTAGTGAGTATTACGCTGTAAAAAGCTGATGTGTTTACATGTAATTTGTGGATGTGTGTAAACGTAACATTCTGTAGTGCATTTAATTATTGTCCTGCAGGCACACAACGTCATAAGACGTTAATATTAGGTTAGATTTAGGTTGTGATGTCGGGTGACCAACATTCAATGTCTAGTCAGCGTCTAAGGACAATGTTATTTTGATGTCCAATAATGACGTCAAATTACGGTGAAAATTGGTTGATTTTAGGTTGTGATAGAAAGTGACCAAAATCCAACGTCGAGCCAACATTTTAAACCAACATCATATTGACGTCAAATACTGACATTTATTCATCAGGTATGGCAACCAAAATCTAACGTTTGATAGACGTCATAGTGGTAACGTCCACACAACATCAAGCTGTAACATCATTAGATGTTGATATTTGGTTGATTTTAGGTTGTTTTAGAAAGTGACCAAAATCAAACGTCGAGCCAACATCCTCAACCAACATCATATTGACGTCAAATGCTGACATTTGTTCATCAGGTATGGCAACCAAAATCCAACGTTTGATAGATGTTATAGTGGTAACGTCCACACAACGTCAAGCTCTAACATCATTAGACGTTGATATTTGGTTGATTTTAGGTGGTGTTAGAAAGTGACCAAAATCCAACGTCGAGCCAACATTTTGTCTTTTATTTGTATACTATATTATGAATTAAAAAAATTGTTGATGGTGTTAAAATAATTATTAAATACATAATCTTTTGTTAAGACTTGTTTTATTTATGTGTGCGGTATAATGCTTTTTAAATGATTGTGATACGATCTTCTACGAAATACATTTCCTTTCATCTCTGTCTTATCATTATCACCATCTGACATTTGAGATCAGTTTCTCAAAGCCGCACTCTTCCGTTGTCATTTCCTGTCAGGGAGTTTACAGTCCTACTGTATTTCATTGTCTAGCCTTTGTTCTCTGTCAGCCTTTGTTATTCTCGTCTCCTATCTGTTTTTCATCATTTTGAGATGTATTTTGGATTGGGCTGAATGGGTTTGGCCTGTGGAAGACACAAACATGATCTGCTTTTAGAGAGAGAGAGAGACTCTGTTCTGTTTGAAGCTGCTTGAATTTCTGATTAAAACAGTGTCTGACGCTGGGAGTCCTGGAGTCACCGACCACTACTGATGAATACAGATAAACACTGATAAACACACAGATGATCGTTTGCTCAGTTTGATGAATAATGGACGTCAAAAACTACAGTGCCCTCCACTAGTATTGGCAGCCTTGGTAAATATAAGGGAAGAAGACTTAAAAATGTCTTAACTGTTTAACCTTTCAATCTTTTCTTTGGATTTGTTTTTGAATGAGAAGTAGTAATGTAATGTCAAATTGTAGACCTTTTGACCATAAGACCAAACTAACTTCTGCAATTCTACAGCTTTTAGGGTGCTTTTACACCTGCAGATCAATTGTTTTGTTCTGAAACAGGAATTAAAATCGTTACAATGTTGTTCTTTGTTCTTGGTCAGGTTTGATTTCACACGGCAATGTTTCTAAACAGACCGAAATAGTTAAGACAAGTCATATGCGAGTAAACTCTCTTTTCATTGGTCAGAGTTTCACGTTTTTTGGGGGGATTTCGCTCAGCTGTCACACATCTTTATTTTAATGTATGACGATGAACAATAGGCGACGCAGTGGCGCAGTAGGTAGTGCTGTCGCCTCACAGCAAGAAGGTCGCTGGTTCGAGCCTCGGCTGCATCAGTTGCCGTTTCTGTGTGGAGTTTGCATGTTCTCCCTGCGTTCGCGTGGGGTTCCTCCGGGTGCTCTGGTTTCCCCCAAAGTCCAAAGACATGCAGTACAGGTGAATTGGCTAAGCTAAATTGTCCGTAGTGTATGAGTGTGAATGAGTGTGTATGGTTGTTTCCCAGAGATGGGTTGCAGCTGGAAGGGCATCCGCTGCATAAAATGTGCTGGATAAGTTGGCGGTTCATTTCGCTGTGGCGATCCCAGAATAATAAAGGGACTAAGCCGAAAAGAAAATGAATGAATGAACGATGAACAATAAGACATTGTAAGCAAAAAGGTGCACTTTAATTTTGAATGGTGACACCCACAGATATAATCACCAAATAAAAATCAGAGGTAAGATTTTCTCATACATAGCCTTATTTCAGTTGTCAAGGGTTGTAAAAATTATACTGTTGAATCTATTAATATGTTCCTCTTCATTTTTTCCCATTCAAGTGATCTCAGACCGATTGTTTTGGTGCAGATCCAAGCACGTTTGCGGTGTTTAAATATGCCTAAATAAACCAAGCTAAAGGGGGAAACGTGTCAGGTTCCTAAACAAACGTCTCGGTGTGAAAGCACCCATAAGGCTGATTTAAGCTTCTGGGTCAAGCGCACGCGTATGCTCCAGCTTAGCCTTTGCACGGTCGCATATCCCTCGCGGTGGCTGACGCCGACGCTCATGTGCACCTCTCAAAAAATGTACCTACATGTCGCAATGACGTGTAGCATAAGCTCTGTGATTGGTCGGCTTGGTAGCTGTGCCGAGTGTGGGCGGTGCTGAGAGCCATGAGCCCAATGGAGCAAGTGTTTACAAATGTTAAGTCCCATGAAGAAGCTCTAGATCAGGGATGTCAAACTCAATTCCTGGAGGGCCGCAGCCCTGCATAGTTTAGTTCTAACCCTAATTAAACACACCTGATCAAACTAATTGAGTCCTTCAGGCTTGTTTGAAACCTACCAGTAAGTGTGTTGAAGCAGGGTTGGAACTAAACTTTGCAGGGCTGTGGCCCTCCAGGAATTGCGTTTGACATCCCTGCTCTAGATGTTTTGTGTTTACCTTATAATTAAAGTTGTTGCATGTCCACCGGTTCCCATCTCCGAATAAGTGAGTTTTAGCTACTTGTACATTAAGGTAGCATTCAGAAAAAACAAAACACCCTCGGAGAAACTCGATACAGAGGTACATAACATAACCTACTGCCGGCTAGCGTTTCAGAAGTGTTATGTATACGCAGATGTATTAACCAGCCTTCAAGCTTTTTTAATGTGTTTTTAAAAAAAATTAAAAATGTATGTTTTCAAAATAATCCACATTTACACATCTGAGAAAATACTGTATTACATATGCCAGGCCAATATTTGGCACTGTCACTAAACAGTACCTGTAAGGAAGTGATGACGTTTAGTTGACGGCTCCACGCTGATGAATGATTTTCAGTGTGTGCAAGATGCGTCGCTGTTGGATGTAAAGTGAAGTATAACTGATGAAGCCTTGGCAAACACTTGAGTAACTACTACACTGAAATGTACTATTTTTGTGTTTGTTTGCGCATGCCTAATCTACTACACCTGCCTAAACACATGCTATGCACGTGAATGATGTCAGCTTTTTCAAAGACTCTCGTTTTGGGTTTTTTACACGGACACAACAATGGTGGCGTTTTAAAAAATGTATTTATGCAGTTTTACACTGAATAGTATTGCACACTGAATTCAAAAATTTTGTCCGTAATTTTCGCACGTTATAAAATTAATTTGACCTCAATCATCAATTCTATTGACACCATACCTGCCAACATTTGTCTCTGTAAATCCGGGAGACCGGAGGGCAGGTGGTGGGGGGTGTCTGGGTGCCGTGCAGAGACATGTGGCATGTGCTGGAAATTACGAAAAGTGGGGGTGGGGGTTGAAGGAGGCGAACTGAAGAGCGGACGGGGGAGAGGTGGTTGTGGTCCCTGGTCTGTACTATGCACCAGGTTTCAGGCAGCCGCTGCGAACAGATATTATACCAAGGTCGGCAATCCGAGAGTGGTATAGACTGTACCAAAAAGCTGAGGACCGGGGGGAGCTGAAATTCTGGGAGTTTTCCGGGAGACAGAACAAAACGGGAGATGGGTCTGAAATACAGGAGACTCCCAGGAAAAACGGGAGTGTTGGCAGGTATGATTGACACACTGCCTTGGAAACTTTTGTCTGTAATTAAAAAAAAAATTAATTGGTTTGATTTAAAAATTTTTATTTAATTTAATTTTTTTTAGTTTTTTGCATTCGAAAAGACATTTTTAGAGTCGTTTTGATAATTCAGGGCCGCCGTACAAGTAAAAGGTGTGTGTGTGTGCTTGTGTGCCTGTCTGCCTGTCTGTGTATGTCTGTGCAAAGACCGTAAGTCTTTTTGGTCACTAGGACCAACCTCCTTGACTGTATGTTTGGACAAGACTCCTAACACTTTCACTTGACTGGATTTTCTAAATTATTGCCCTGATGATGGAAATTGGAATGTTCAGTCTTTACTATTTCTTTATAACCATTTCCCGTTTTTTGAAGTTCAACAAGCTTTTGCCGCCAGTCACAGCTCTGTTCTTTGCTTTTACCCATTGCGATGAATGACTGATGGAGTTTCCTTACATTTATAGTTTTGTACTATGTAAAAAATACTGGGTTCCACACAATCAATTTGTGTTGGGACAACATGAAAGAATTAAGTTAACTTGTTAGTTTTTACAAATGTAAGTGGATTGAACATAAAACAGTTAAGTAGTCCACTCAAAAAAGTCAAGAATTATGTTGTTTCAGCTGATTTTAAGTTGTTTGAACAAAAAGCAAATGTCATAACAGGAGGTCATTGCTTGAACAATATCCTGAATTCTAGTCATCCAGGTGTGCTGAAAAATATAAAAAGTCAATGGGAATGTACTTTATTTTTATTATACTTCGTGTATATATTAGGCATTTTTTTTATACAAAACTGCTATGTTTACAATTGTTTGCTCCCAGTGAGATCACTTTTTTATTCTGGGAAAACATCAAATGGTTAAACTATAAAGGCATTTTCTTCACTGTCGCCTTTGCTCATATTTATCAAGAGTACCACTATGGGTTATGTTTGTGCTTGTAAAAATTTTTTTTTTGTATATTGAAAAATACAGCAAGATGCATAACAGTGGCATCGTATTATGAAAGCTAATTGCAGTGAGATTCATTTTGTGCGGACTTCAGTCTTCCAGTGTTCAGGTGCTGGTGGTGTTGGAGTGTTAAGTGTTGAGTAAGTGTTGTTGTGTCAGTGTCTGTGTGTTTGACCATGTGCTGATACACCATCTCAGTCCTCCGTCTCTCTCTCTCTCTCTCTCTCTCTCTCTCTCTCTCTCTCTCTCTCTCTCTCTCTCTCTCTCTCTCTCTCTCTCTCTCTCTCTCTCTCTCCTCCTGCCTTCCATTCGTCACTCTCTGGGATTCAGGGAGCTGCTGCTGGAAGGATGTAGCCATGACGACAGTTCCCGTGGGATGAACCAGCACAGAGCCACACTTTTTTTTTTGCCAATCATTCCATGCCGTCTCTACCCCCCCACCCCCATTTATATTTGTATTGTTGGCTTGACAAAAAAGGTGTATTGTGTAACCACAAGTACCAAATAGTTATAAGAATGAAAAGTGCAGAAAAAATGTAAAGTTCAATCAAATAAATAGAATAGTTATAAATAGAAATAATAATAATAATAATAATAATAATAATAATAATAATAATAAGGGAAAGCTAATGAGTGAGCAAATGAGCTAGTGTGTGCATTGTACACTCACTGGCCACTTTATTAGGTACACCTTACTAGTACCTGGTTGGACCTCCTTTTGCCTTTAGAACTGCCTTAATCCTTTGTGGCATAGATTCAACAAGGTACTGGAAATATTCCTCAGAGATTTTGGTCCATATTGACGTGATAGCATCACGCAGTTGCTGCAGATTTGTCTGTCGATGCGAATCTCCAGTTCCTCCACATTCCAAAGGTGCTCTATTGGATTGAGATCTGGTCACTGTGGAGACCATTTGAGTAGAGTGAACATGTTCAAGAAACCAGTCTGAGATGATTCATGCCTTATGACATGATGCATTATCCTGCTGGAAGTAGCCATCAGAAGATGGGTACACTGTGGTCATAAAGGGATGGACATGGTCAGCATCAATACTCAGTTAGGCTGTGGCATTGACACAATGCTCAATTGGTACTAATGAGCCCAAAGTGTGCCAAGAAAATATCCCCACATCTTTACAACACCAACACTAGCCTGAACCGTTGATACAAGGCAGGATGGATCCATGCTTTCATGCTGTTGATGTCAAATTCTGCCCGAATGTCGCATCAGAAATTGAGACACATCAGACTAGGCAACATTTTTCCAGTCTTCTATTGTCCAATTTTGGTGAGCCTGTGCCAATTGTAGCCTCAGTTTCCTGCTCTTCTGCATACCTCGGTTGTAACGAGTGGTTATTTGAGCTACTGTTGCCTTTCTATTAGCTGGAACCAGTCTGGCCATTCTCCTCTGACATCAACAAGGCATTTGTGCCCACAGAACTGCCGCTCACTAAATATTTTCTTTTTTTTCGGACCATTCTCTGTAAACCCTAGAGATGATTGTGCATGAAAATCCCAGTAGATCAGCAGTTTCTGAAATACTCAGACCAGCCCGTCTGGCACCAACAACCATGCCATGTTCATTCATTCATTCATTCATTCATTCATTCATTCATTTTCTTTTCAGCTTAGTCTCTTTATTAATCAGTGGTCACCACAGCGGAATGAACCACCAACATATCCAGCATATGTTTTACACAGCGGAGGCCCTTCTAGCTGCAACCCAACACCGGGAAACACCCATGCACTCTTACATTCACACACATACACTAAAGCCAATTTAGCTTATTTAATTCAACTATAACAAATGTTTTTGGACTGTGGGGGAAACCAGAGCACCCGGAGGAAACCCAAGCGAACACAGGAAGAACATGCAAACTCCACACAGAAATGCTAACTGACCCTACCTTGAACTAGCGACCTTCTTGCTGTGAGGCAATCATGCTATTCACTGCACCACCGTGCTGCCATGCCATGCCATATTCACTTAAATCACATTTCTTTCCCATTCTGATGCTTGGTTTGAGCTGCAGCAGATCATCTTGACCATGTCTACTTGCCTAAATGCATTGAGTTGCTGCCATGTGATTGGCTGATTAGAAATTTGCGTTAACGAGCAGTTGGACAGGTGTACCTAATAAAGTGGCTGGTGAGTGTATATATAATATATTACAAATTTAAGTTTATATTATTATTTGACGTTTATATAGATTTTCTACAGAACAATTTATATTTATAAATAAAAACTGTATAAAACTAAACAGTTAAAAAATGCTTTAACAAAAACAAAGCGTATAAAAACCTGCTGTAAATACTACAAATGTACATTTTATAAATTACATATAAATAAAACAATGAAAACTGAAGTAAAAAAAAATCACAAGTAATACAATGAGATTCAAAACTGTATCTATAAAAAATAGATGCATTGGTAAACCGAAACACTGTGTGCCGCAGACACATGAACTGGGAACTGAGAAGTGCCTCTGATCAGCAGCAGAACCATCCGTCGCATCAATCAATCTCAAAGCGCACTTTAAGTAATGCAAGCCTGTGCTGGATCATCATGTTGCTGGATGTGGAGAAGATTCAGGACGAGAGGTGATGAATATGTAAAGAGCAGAGCGGTGTGTGTGTGTGCTGGAAATAGGGTCAAGGGTCAAAACTGCAGCTTACACACAGAGATGAACACATCTTCCTGTCTCTCCAGCTTCTGCGTCTGATGGCCTCGAGGTCACTGAACTCGCCCAGGAATTCGGCACTTTGCTGAGACAAGCCGATTTTCACCTCCTCACGCACACACATAAATGCGCACACACACAGATCTCATAAGCCCCATATCTGTTTTCCATTCACACTGTCACTGAACCCTCAGGAGCTGCACACCTCCGGAAAAAAAGAATGCGGCTGTGTTTGTAAAGGCATGCTGTCAGTGTTTTTATTTTTATTATTGTGTGCAGTAATGTGTTTTAGATAAAATGTATCCAGGTAAATATCGCTGTTATTTGCGTATGTTATTGATATATAGTGAGTATAACTGACAGTGAGTATGAGCTTGTTTTAGTGATTGTAACGTAGATAAAATGACCCACCTGAAGGGAGGAAGGCAACGGTGGGATCGTGTACAAATAAAATGAAAACAAATGTCCGGCGTCAGCTTGTCATGGATGACTGCTGTCTAAACACAAAGACCAAGCATAAATGTTCTAGGCCTGGTCATCTCTAGTCTTTGTAATCACTCATTTTTTATATATACCTCCGAAAATCCTCTGTGAGACTGGAGACCAGTGGGTGCTCAGGTGACGCTTTACACTCACGTCTTTACACTCGCCCTGCCACACTCGCTACAGTCGCTACTCGCTAATACAAAAAGTATGATCTATATTTAGGCTATATCTGATTGTTTGGTCGAAAGGAATTATTTACTGTTTAAAAAAAAAGAAAAAAACTTGTTTGAGGGAATGTTAAAATAAACATTGAATGTCTGAATATTATATTATATTACATTTTATTTTATTTTATTATTCATTCTTTCATTTTCCTTCGGCTTAGTCCCTTATTTATCAGGGGCTACCACAGAGGAATGAACCACCAACTATTCCGTGATATGTTTTATGCAGCAGATGCCCTTCCAGCCGCAACCCATCTCTGGGAAACATACATACACACTCATACACTACGGACAATTTAGCTTACCCAATTCACCTGTACCACATGTCTTTGGACTGTGGGGGAAACCGGAGCACCCGGAGGAAACCCACGCGAACACAGAGAGAACATGCAAACTCCAAACAGAAACGCCAACTGACCCAGCCGAAGCTCGAACCAGTGACCTTCTTTCTGTGAGGCGACAGCACTACCTACTGCGCCACTGCGTCGCCCTATGGCCAATTTAGTTTATTCAATTCACCTAAAGCACATGTCTTTGTACCCGGAGGAAACCCACACCAACACGGGGCTATGAGACGACAATGCTAACCACTGAGCCACCATGCCACCTTTAATTTTATTTTGTTTTATTTTATTTATTTTGTTTTATTTTTTTATTTTTTATTATTATTTTTTATTTTTATTTTATATAGGTAGAAAAAGAGATATTTATATTTAATAATGCTATGAAATAGAAAAGGAGTCTAACAAAATTAAAAAAAAAAAAAATGAAAAATAAACTATAATATAAAATCCGTAGTTTTACAAATGCAATACAGATTTAGGTTTTATAAATGAAACATAAATACTGTATGTAAAATGACAATAATAAAAATAAAAACAAGTTAATGCTAAATCCAAGGAAATCATGAAATTAGAAACAAGTTGTCCTTTTTTTTTCTTTTTTTTTTTTTTGCAGTTTTTACTATTTGTGAGTTTGCTAGAACAGATATTAACCAATATTTCTATGTGTTACTGTGAAACACTTTGAAACATTGGTAGATTTATTAGAACATTTGATTAATTTCCTGAATCAGTTTTGACTCTTTATATTAAAATGGACAAACTAAAGTGTTTACAACCATCACTAAAATGGCAAAAAGTCAGTTAATCTTTAAAAAAAATTCAGTGCTGTATATCAGTCTAACTCTTTATTTACTCTGTTATTTAGCCATTTAGAATTTATATTTGAATTAAATTTAATTACATAACAACCCAATACATCTGCTACCTACATAAAAGCACTTTCTCATTCTATTAAAAAATAAAAAACCAGAGTATTTAGTATATGCTGTGCAATAAATTAGTATTTTCAATTTTCTTAATATAGAGACAAACAGGACATGCAAGCTTTCTCAATCCACAGATGTGACTTTAATGGTCTTTTCATTTTATTTCTTTCACTCCTCCTTGAGATCATTCACAAATGCAGACGTGTGTGTGTATATATAAAAAGTGAAAAGCAATGTTTAGGTCTTAATCTGGCTTTCTCCCACTTCCTGTGTACTCAAAAACAGCCTACACATCAAGAGCTAGGAGAAACTCTTTATTCCTATTCAGCCTCAAGGCCAGCGAATTCCCCATGTCTAATTATGCTGTTTTATTGGGAGCGTGTGAGTCGTGCACCCGAGGTCAGCGGCGTGTGGGTGTCTGAATTAACCCGCTTCCTGCCGCCCTCATTTGATAACCAAACCTCTTTTCAGTCGCCTTATTTTAACACCATCTAACTTTAGAGAGTCTCTGGAATCCAGGCCATTCCGATTTAGAGCTGAATTGAAGTTTTAGAGACTTGTGAAAAATTCAGGTTAGGAATCCATGGGCAGGCTGAAAATAAAAAGAGAAAATGATGAGGTAAAAGGGTATTTTAGAGCGAGAAAAAATTGGGCAACTCAGGCTCATGAAAAATATGTTGTTGTGGCAATGGTTTTACAACAATGAAGCAAAGAAAAGCAAAAATGGATAAATGTATGGCCATCATTTTTTATTTTATTTAGGGCTGGGTGATTAATCGAAAATAAAATTGCTACTGTGATAGAGGAAAGCTGTGATTTAAGTCATTTGATTTCAATTTTGAATACGATTTCTTTTGTGTAGCTTCGTAAATCTGAAAGCTCATGCTGGAGAGTTGCTATACTGTAACTGGCTTTACTGACAAAATATGCATTAAAATCACCTTTGATTGATCACCCAGCCAATATTTTAGTTAATTAATATATTGTGGCATTTTGCTGCATGAGTGTCACTAAATAAAGGTCTATTTAAAAAAACAGTGTTACGTGAGGTACCAAGTATTAAGATTCCACTTTTCTATTGGCCACATGGGTAAATGTCACAGAATGCAGCGGCAAAAGTTGAATTATTTTGAACTTTGATTGGAACGTGCGTGTACTTTTAAGCTCCGTTGTTCAAATTTCTGCCGTGCCACAGAGCCCCATCTGCATAGTTTCATATTCAGTATTACAATTTCATATTAAATAACATTATATTGGTTTCAATCTTGCAGATCCTTTTCATTGAATAACATTAAGCTATTATCAATAAAAAAAAATATTAATCAATTAAGTTAACTTGCCCATCTTAAATATGTTTAAGATTCAATTAAATTAAATTCATCTTTATTTCTAAAGCACTTTTACAATGTACAGTGCATCCAGAAAGTATTCATAGCGTATTCATTCATTTTATGTTACAGCCTTATTCCCAAATGGATTAAATTCATTTATTTCCTCAAAATTCTACACCCAATACCCCATAATGACAATGTGAAAAAAGATTTTTTGAAATTGTTGCAAATTCATTACAAATAAAAAACCTGTAAAATCACATAAGTATTTACAGCCTTTGCTCAATACTTTGTTGATGCACCTTTGGCAGCAATTACAGCCTCAAGTCTTTTTGAATATGATGCCACAAGCTTGGCACACCTGTTTTTTGGGAATTTTTGCCCATTCCTCTTTGCAGTACCTCTCAAGCTCTATCAGGTTGGATGGGAAGTGACGGTCTACAGCCATTTTCAGATATCTCCACTAATGTTCAATAGGATTTAGGTCTGGGCTCTGGCTGGGCCACTCAAGGACATTCACTGAGTTGTTGTGAAGCCACTCCATTGATATTTTGGCAGTGTGCTTTGGGTCATTGTCCTGCTGTAAATGAACCGTCACCCCAGTCTGAGGTCAAGAGCACTCTGAAGCTGGTTTTCATTCAGGATGTCTCTGTACATTGCTGCATTCATCTTTCCCTCTATCCTGACTAGTTCTCCAGTTCCTGCTGCTGAAAAACATCCCCACAGCATGATGCTGCCACCACCATGCTTCACTGTAGAGATGGTATTAACCTGGTGATGAGCTGTGCCTGGTTTTCTCCAAATGTAACGCCTGGCATTCACTTCAAAGAGTTCGATTTTAGTCTCATCAGACCAGAGAATTTTGTTTCTTATGGTCTGAGAGTCCTTCAGATGCCTTTTGGCAAATTCCAGGTGGGCAGTGGCTTCCGTCTGGCCAATCTACCATACAGGCCTGATTGGTGGATTGCTGCACAGATTATTGTCCTTCTGTAAGATTCTCCACTTTCCAAAGAATAACGCTGGAGCTCAGACAGAGTGACCATCGGGTTATTGATCACCTCCCTGACTAAGGCCGTTCTGGTGGTCCAAAGTCCTGGTTTTTCCAAACATCTTCCACTTACAGATGGTGGAAGCCACTGTGCTCAACTTTCAGAGCAGCAGAAATTTGTCTGTTACCTTCCCTAGCCTTGTGCCTCGAGACAATCCTGTCTCTGAGGCCTACAGACAATTCCTTTGTCTTCATGCTTGGTTTGTGCTTTGACATGCACTCATCACACTCAATTTAGAGCTTCATGGCAAAGGCTGTGAATACTTCTGTACATGTCCATTGTTCAGGGTTTTAATTTTTAATAAATTTGCAACAATTTAAAAAAATCTTTCACATTATCATTATGGGGTATTGTGTGTAGAATTTTAAGGAAATAAATTAATTGAATCCATTTTGAAATAAGGGAAAAAGTGAAGCACTATGAATACTTTCAGGATGCACTGTACATTGTGTCAAAGCAGCTTAATATAGTATAATTTTTACTGCTGAAAGTCCAAACACTGAAGAGAAAATCCATCGATGCTCAGCTCTACAAGTCCCAAACCAAGCAAGTCAGTGGCGAGGAACAAAACTTCACCAATTGACGAAAATGGAGGAAAAAAAAACCTCGAGAAAAACCAGGCTCAGTTGGGCATGACCATTTCTCCTCTGGCCAAACTTCTTCTGCAGAGCTGCAGCATAAGCGCTGGAGAATGCTGGACGTCCATAGTGGAGAAGCTGCAGATGTGACTAGGTCTACGGCGGGTGTTCAGGCTGGCACCGCCACAGCATCTGCTCAAGATACGACTTGGTTCAAGATTATGGAAACCTCTAGATGTCCTCTATGGTTGGCATCATCTCTTCACATCTCTTCACATCTTTGATCACATCAATGGCGCTGCGCAAACTCAAGAGGCCTCGGGATGAGTATACCCAGGTGAAAATAGAAAACAAAGAAAGTAATTATGTTGTTCATAGTGTATTTAAACAAGAGATAATAAATATCAATGCAAAAAAGAAGTGCTATAAATGAAATAAGTAATTATATAAACAAACATGTAAAGCATATGAGTATTGGAGTGTGTCCTACAGGTGGTTTGTCAAGCCCACTCACCCTCAGACATTATCAGAAAGGCTATTCCAGAGTTTAGGAGCCATAAATGAGAGTAATTAGTAGACTTTGCGATTCTGCGTACTACCAGAAGCCCTGAGTTTTAAGATCTTAAAGATCTTAGATCCTGCAGTGAGTTTGAGTAAATATGTGCATCTGGTGTGCATTAGCTCTAACTGTCATATATGCGACATGGTGCATTCGGTGTGCCACCCCCTTTACTCCCAACACGTTCCATGATGTTCACATGTTAGGTATGTCGAGAGCAGGTGGAAGATTGTGGCTGTTTGAACATATTCGATAACATGAGCGTTCACATTACAAAAGCAATCTATTCAAACACGTTTTTGACCTCTTTTTCATGTGGTCGAATGTTTGTGTACTTGTGCTCGAATTAAGGAAAATTCAAGGGTGCTTAGAATTGCGTAAAATGAGCCTTCAATAATTGATCATTAAAGAATTGTGATTAAAGACTATTGTTTTTTACTGCCTGTAGTGTTTATATCACAACTACCGAGAACTGTGTAAATGCTTTTAGAGAAGCAAGTTTTCCCCAACAACCCTGGTGATGAGAAGACTGAGAGGAAAAGCAGAGGGCACCTTGAAATATTTACACCATCGCTCATTCGCTCCAGTGCATTGTGGGTCATGGTTACTGCTGGATACTGAAGAGGCTGTGTTATTCTGAGAGAAATAGTGAGGGATTGTGCTAATAAATTGTTGTGGAATATCATGCCCAAATTGACCCGGGATGAATAGATTCACTGATCCGCTCTGACTTGGCAGCCGCACGGCACAGTTTCTGCAGCTCCTGTATGCTTACAAACCAACTTTTGTTTTTCCTCTTTTGGCCTAACCACATTTATTATAAATTCTTCTTTTTTGCACAAACCAAGCCATACACTGGATTTCTTATGCAGCAGCTGTCTGCATTCACACTGGTAGCAGTTCCTCAGGTCTCTCGCGCACACACACACATGTTGGCGGTGCAGTATGGAGTAGCAGGGGGCATCGCGTGGCTTGCTGTGTTGATTGCAGTATGAACAGATGGTGCCGGTGATACTGAGCTGCGGCGGCCCAAGGTTGGACAGGACTCTAGCAGGGAGCTGACGCACCGATCCACCCTTCATTTTTGTGTGTGAAGCTAAAACGAAGCGAGAGATAGAGAGCGATGTGACCTGTGTGTCATTATATATGGGTCCTTTCGTAGGGTCGAATGATGCACAACAGGTTTTTTTTTATAATTTTTATGAAAAATTAATGATCTAAATGCTCAAATACAGGGATTATTTGCTGGTTTGCTTTGTAATGCAGAGACAATGGACATCAGCTGGTGACCCAGTATCTCATTCTTGCATGAAACATAGATTTAAGTAGTATTTATTACTAGGAACTGTATAGGCGAATATGTTATAGCAACAAAATGTCATGCAATCTCATTTTATTAGCCTTTTTTATAATGTTACATTATTACTCAGCTGGGCGGAGTGGTGGTGTAGTGGCTAGTGCTGTCGCCTCACAGCAAGAAGGTCGCTGGTTCGAGTCTCGGCTGGGTCAATTGGCATTTCTGTGTGGAGTTTGCATGTTCTCTCCGTGTTCGCGTGGGTTTCCTCCGGGTGCTCCGGTTTCCACCACAAGTCCAAAAATATTCGCTATATATGAATTGGGTAAGCTGAAATTGTCCGTAGTGTATGAGTGTGAATGAGAGTGTATGGGTGTTTCCCAGTGATGGGTTGCAGTTGGAAGGGCATCCGCTACGCAACACATATGCTGGATAAGTTGGCGGTTCATTCTGCTATGCCGACCCCTGATTAATAACAGGACTAAGCCGAAAAGAAAATGAATGAATGAATTAAGTATTACTCAGTTGAAGCGTTTCTTTAGCCTTTTATTCATTAAGCTAGCTTTATTTTTTCCTTTAGCTAGCTTTAAGAGCTTAAAATGTTCAAGTAATAAATTGTCTATACACTACCGAATTCCAGTATCGTGACAGCCCTAATATATATATATATCGACCAATCGATACTGAAATTTAAAAAACATCCATTTCCCGCTAATATTTGAATGCTGTTGAGCACGTTCTTAAACAGAGCTGATTTGCCATTGTGTTCACATGCTCAACAGAAATGATTGGCCATGAGGTCATCAGTTCACCGAACTCACCGATATTCGTTTGTCAGCATATAGACAAACCAGCTGATCATTGTGACTTTGAATCGCTCTAGTGTCGCTGTATCTGTGTTTACACTCAGTAAACAGCAGTGAGTTTGGTTAACTGATGACCTTCACGGCCAATCAAAGTCATTTCTGTTAAGCATGTGAACATAATGGCAAATCAGCGCTTTATAAGAACATTCTCAACAGCACTCAAATGTTAGCGAGAAATGGACGTTTTTAAAATTTCAGTATCAATTGGTACCGAATTCTAGTGTCGTATACACACACGTGTAAATATAATTTAATGTTAGAAAATTATTAAAATGCCTAAAGCTTTAAAATAAAATAGTATTATGCATGTGAAATTGCCAATGTAGTATTTAATAATTGTTAATTAGTTTTTTAATTGTAAATGATTTGTTTTTGCTATATTATCCTTTTTTCTAATCAAAAATATATTTACATTATTTAGAAATATAACTATTTGAATATTAGATTTACGCATTTGATATTTTTGTCTCTTTTCAGTGAACCAACTATACAAGTTCACAAAATGGACTAAAAACATACCCGAAAACTGTTTTTTTTTAATTCATCTGTCAGCGAAAACTAAATTAATATTTCATTATTATTGTAAGTCAAACAAACGTGGAATGCTATAAAAAAAACTTATGGAATAAGATGAAACGGCACAACTTTGTCCTCTTGTAGTCCACCTGCAGCAGTCCGTCTGAGCTCTGACCAAAGGAAAGAGGAAGATGGGGATTTTTTAGGTTCACCGCTGTGCTGTGTTTAACTGTTGTCCTGGCTCGCTTCTACTGGAGAGCCTCTTTGATTTATTGGTGGGATACAAAGTGTTGAGTGAGCTGAATCTGCACGCTCGGACACACAAACACACACACGCACACACACACTTCCCTTCTGCTTTCATTCGTTGTCCTACATTGTTTCCACTCATTTTTCTCATTCTATTTCCTTCATATATTCACTTCATTGTCCTGATGGATTTTCCCTCCTCTTTTTTTGTCCCTGCTTCCTTTATTAAGATTTCATCAATAGTGTATCTCAGCTGAATGCAAAACAAGTGTTTTCTCGTTTAGTCCATTAACACTTTAGCAGAGATCTAATCTCCTCTAAATGGCTCTCACTTTAAGTTCTTGTTTTGTAACATGTGCTGCTGTATTTTTAGCACATTTACAGAGTTTACAGGGTTACCAAAGCTACTGGAGGCTCAAAGCATCCTGGGAAGTCTTTTGTGTGTCACTGTAACCCAAGACTTCGCAAACAAGACCAGCTTTTGAGAAACTCTTAAGCGTTTTTATGCTAGTCAACATTATTTCGACAGTGTTGTTTTTCTCTAGTGTAATTTACACTCTTAATTCACGTATTGTACACTGTAAAAATAATACACAGCTATTACAAGTAATTCATTAGTTATATCATTTATTACTATTTGTAAATGTTAAACATTCTGTTGTTTATAATATTTTAGCTCTGTTACAGTAAACAAAATGGACAAATAGTGAAAGTAAAATCACAAATGGTAAATAACAGTAAATACACAACCTGACAATTCTTGTCATCAATCCCAGATGTAAGAGCAACAAATAATTAATTGACTTCTAGTCGATCATTTGGAAAAGTGGCAGAAGGTAGATTTTTCCACTGAATCATCTGTTGAACTGCATCCCAATCATCACAAATACTGTAGAAATCAGTCAAGTTTGGTGAAGGAAAAAATCATGGTTTGGGGTTACATTCAATATGGGGGCGTGCGAGAGATCTGCAGAGTGGATGGCAACATCAACAGCCTGAGGTATCAAGACATTTGTGCTCCCTATTACATTAAAATCCACAGGAGAGGGCAAATTTTTCAGCAGGATAGAACTCCTTGTCCTACTCCACCTCCACATCAAAGTTCCTGAAAGCAAAGAAGGTCAAGGTGCTCCAGGATTGGTCTGCCCAGTCACCAGACATGAAAATTATTGAGCATGTCTGGGGTAAGATGGAGGAGACATTGAAGATGAATCCAAAGAATATTGATGAACTCTGGTAGTCCTGCAAGAACTCTTTCTTTACCATTCCAGATGACTTTATTAAGTTATTTGAGTCATTGCTGAGATGTATAGATGCAGTCCTCTAAGCTCATGGGAGTCATACACAATATTTATTCTTTTTCCACTGCACCATGACTTTATATTCTATACTGTACATTATTTCTGTTAAGTGACAATACTTTGTCGAAGCACAGTCAGACCTTACTGTCCTAAATAAATAATTAAAATCAAGGCTTGATCATATTTTATTTGGGTAAAATAAGTGTAATCTAGAGGCCTTTGCCTTTCATATAAGCCACTTCTGATACCAAATTACCAACTAAAAGTCAAGTTATTATTTATTGTTCCTAAAACTTGGATAGGCGACAAGACTTTTGTCAGGTAGTGTAGATATTCTACAGATTTCATATTAAAATTATTGAGAAAATTTGAGAATTGAAAATTATTAAGAAGATTCTTCATTATTTATGATAGTATTATTGTATCTATTAAGATGGGTTGTTCTGGCACCATGTTGTAGCATTTCTATGTTATTTTGCAATAAACTTTGAAATGTGCCTTTAGTCTTGGTTTAATTGTCTATGAGTTTGTGAAAATATTAAAATAGTTTAATAAAAACAGATTCATGGTGCCAATAAACCCAGTCTGCTCAGATTATGCTTTTTTCCCTAAAATATTGTGCAGTGGTGTTTGTTACCATTATCCTCTTCTAAGTCATAGTAATGAGCGATGCGCTTAATATGCAATTATTTTGTTCAGCAAATTATTCATTGCCTTAATTATTGTAATTATCGTACTGTACACCGTTATGCAAAGTTCTTAATAGCTTGAGACTAATTACTTTTACTGTAGTTGAACTGCTTTTACAACAAGAGATCAGCAGCCCTCTGTGATTGCTTGAACTTCATTGAACATAAAACATGGGAATGCAAAGCATATAATATTGATGTCTCTAATAGCATCCGTAATCTCTTGAGTTTAAAGATATTCCCTTTCTGACGCTGAGGGTTTATTCCAGAGCGACTACTTTACCAGCTATTAAATTATTATATGCTCAGACTGACTAGTTTTAATGCCACAACAATTGTTCGCATTTTGGATTTGTAGAGCGTTTATGAAGTTATGTGTGGCAATGTGTGTGTGGGGATTTAAATGTGTGTGTGCTTTCTTGGAGTCCTTATGCGACATCAAAGAGGAAATCAGTTTGATGCATCTCATTTAATAAATCCATGCCATTTTGCCGTTTGTCATTTGAAGTATGCTTGTGGGACACATAAACGAGTAAGCCAATACTGTATTTCTGGTTTTATGTCGACATTCATTCAAACCTTTTAACCCAAGCCAATGCTAGATACCTAAAGCACATATTAAATTAAATTGTTTCATTTTTAGCATGCTGATGAGGAGATTGTCGTTGTTCGTAGTAGTGAAGTTTGTGATTTCTTGGACAAGCTACAACATTAAATGCGTTTGTAAAAATAACGACAGACATGTTTCATGAACCATTATTCATCAAATCACTCCCACAATGTGTATTAACATTTTATATTATTAATGTTTTGTAGCTTTATTTTTTATTAGATTTAGCTTTTAGCCAGGTTCTGTGAAAACCATCCATATAAAACACATGGCTGTGGTGATATTTATGCTAAAATTATATTGCATTATTTACTTGACTGTTTCAAAGTGAAATTTCTCAGGAAGTTGCTCTAAAAAATTGCATTTGTTTCACAGAAACAGATACATGTAATAGCTTAACAAATGTTAATACAGTTTCACGTGTATATTGTGCAAGTTTGGATAAACTTGATACTGTTTTATGATGTTTGAATATATACCACATCAGTGTTTCCTCTAGGATTTTTTGCAGCAGTGGCGGCAGGACTTTTTTTACACAGATCTGCCAACTGTTTCAAAGATAAATATTCCACGCAGTATTGCAAGTCAAGATAGCATTCATGTAATAAGAGCATGCGAATCTCTTTGCTTGCGTGCCGATTTCCTCTTCGTGAACTTCTTGCACGCACTCAAATTTACACGTTCAAGTGCAGATCTTCTTGTGCGCTCTCCAGTGAGCGCTGCTGAAGCGCGATTTAGTGTGTTTTTGTACTGAAGTAAAATGAAACGGCTATAAACTCCAGCAAGATAAAGTCATTGTATGCAGAGTCATTGACCTTTATCAATAAAGTATATTTATGGAAACTGTGTTCATCTTAAACTGAAAGCTACACCGTGTTTGCTGGACTCGCGCACCTGTCAGTCAGTCAGTCAGCATGTCACCTTAAAGGGTTGAACAAATAGCGCACAGCACTACTACAGTTACAGAAAGTTTTGCGCTGTTTACCTCTAATATGTTTTGGTGCGATTATAACCCGCTATAAAAAACACGACTAAATGTTTTTAAAGAGAAGTTGTAATGTAGCCGTGGCGGGATGAATTTTGGCGTGGCGGCCCGCCACGGATGAATGAATGTAGCGGAAACCTTGCACATACATTAAACATACATTTTCAGCAGCTAGCTCTCTGCAACTCTCACATGGTTGCCCACTGAAGCTAAGCAGGGCTGTGCCTGGTCGGTACCTGGATGGGAGACCACATGGGAAAGCTAGGTTGCTGCTGGAAGTGGTGTTAGTGAGACCAGCAGGGGGTGCTCAACCTGCAGTCTGTGTGGGTCCTAATGTCCCAGTATAGTGAAGGGGACACTATACTGCTCAGTGAGCGCCGTCTTTCGGATGAGACGTTAAACCGAGGTCCTGACTCTCTATAGAAATCCCAGGATGTTCTTCGAAAAAAGAGTAGGGGTTTAACCCCGGCATCCTGGACAAATTTGTCTGTCCATCCTGGCCTCCTAACCCTTTTCATATCATAATTGGCTTCATCACTCTGTCTCCTCTCCACCAATCAGCTGGTGTGTGGTGTGGAGTCTGGCGCAATATGCCGTTGCGTCATCCAGGTGGATGCTGCATGCTGGTGGATGAGGAGATTCCCCCCATTGTGTAAAGAGATTTGAGTGTCCAGAAAAGCGCTATACATGTATAAATGTAAGGAAAAAATAAATAAATGATTAAATCTAAATATTTGTGTTTACTGAAGCAGTCAAGCCATTTTGGTTTGTTTTATCAAAATATGTTGTGATAATTAGGCCTGTGAATCAATATATCGAATTATCACAAAACACATGGTGATGCAATATATATCCCCATACATAAAAAACAATTTTAGCAACATTTTAGTAGCTGATTGTGCAACCTCTCTATCTCTATTGGAGGTTTCAATGTCAGTATGGTAAAAAAAAAAACTATATTTACTATAAATTACTAATTATTATTGTATATTTTCATGTGTGCAACTAAAAATAGATCTGATATTGCAGCCTCTGTAACTATTTTCCCTTGCAATTTTTGTTAACATTTATTATTATTTATTTGTTTAGGATATGCGTTTTAACCTTCTGATTCCAATGCCTAAATATTAAATTGTTAAAATGACTAATTATATTAAATATTCTTAAGAATGAAATATTATCTGTTCTTTGAAAGAGTGTACTTGCATTGTGATGATATTATATTGTCATTCAGGCATTATATAATGAATGAGTGGCATAAAAAGTCTTAAAATGACAATAATATCGTAATATGTCGTAATATATTTTGGTGTAATATACCGTACAACAAAAAATACAGGCCTAGTTATAATGCTGTTATGGTTTGTTTTATAATCAAATTGTAAATAAAATTGTTATGAATACAGATAATACAGATTTTTACAGGGTAAAAAAATCAGGGGTACAGGGTTATATAAACATAAATACAGGCTACAGGGATATAAATTTCACCAGTTACACTCAAAAAATGATGTTTGCTGCTTGTTCAAACTACTTATTTAAAATTAGCTGAAACGACAAAATGTTTGAGTTTTTTGGGAGGACAATTTAATTGTTTCATGTTTAATCTACTTAAATTTGTAAAAACTAATAAGTTAGTAACTTAATTCCTTCATGTTGTCCCAACATTTCTCTCTTTTTGTATATATAAATTTAAGTGCATTGAAAGGCGGCGCAGTGGGTAGCGCTGTCGCCTCACAGCAAGAATGTCGCTGGTTCGAGCCTCGTCAGTTGGCATTTCTGTGCGGAGTTTGCATGTTCTCCCATTGTCCGCTTGCGTTTCCTCTGGGTGCTCCAGTTTCCCCCACAAGTCCAAAGACATGCTCTACACTGTAAAAAGTGATCAGTTACTTAAAGCGATTAAACCAATTGCCTTAAAAGCAACAAGTTGACTTCACAAAGATAAAGTAAACCCATTGTAACTAATCTCTTTTTACAGTGTCAGACTATTCAGCACATCTGTTTTCAAATTATCACTGTAGTTATTACAATATTACATATTTGGTGCTTCATTAAGTCTAAAATCTGCAATTATAGCCTGTATTAAATTGGAAATATATATAAATCTGGAAGAGCAGATTTATTTTACTGTGTGTCATTTTGCTAGATACAGAAAAGCTGGAAAAACGAAACAAATATAATAAAGGTGGATTGGAAAAAACTGATTAGTTTACTTTTATTTCAAATAAAGTGAGTACAATTTCCATAATTATAAAAATTAAGTCAACTTAACAGTTCCAAGTTACAATGGGTTTACTTACATTATTTTTGTAAAGTCAACTTGTTTTTCCCAGTGATGGGTTGCAGCTGCGTAGAACATATGCTGGATAAGTTGACGGTTCATTCCGCTGTGGCAACCCCTGATTAATAAAAGGACTAAGCCAAAAAGAAAATAAATAAATGAATAAGTGCATTAAACATAAAACAATTAAGTTGTTGCTAAAAAAAACTCAAGAATTGTGTTGATTCAGCTCATTTTAAATAAGTAGTTTAAGAAAGCATATATACTGTATATATATATATATATATATATATATATATATATATATATATATATATATATATATATATATATATATATATTTGAGCATAGTGACTATTTTGGTAGATGGATGAAGGGAAAAAAATACAAACAGCAGCTTATTCTTGTCAGTGTGTTGAGTTTGGGAAGCCTCTGCATTGATGGATCTTTCCGTCTGCTCTGCATCTGTTAGTCAGCATCACATTAAGCCATCAGAAGTTGATTGAGGAAGTAGCTAAACTGCAGAAGTGAGACAAATGAGAATAGTGTGTAGAAGAGCGAGTCTAATGGAGAGATTATAATGTTTATATTGCAAAAGTGTGTGACAATCGACAAACATGAAGTCACACATTTTTTTGCTCGACTCTTTTACTTTTTATGCTTTCATAACCTCTCCATCCTTGTTATCCTCATCTCAATCACTTCTTTCCCTACAGGGTTGACCTCTAGTTAGCAAGAAGCACTCCTCCATCTTAAATATTGAGCGTGCAGTTATTTGTTTATTGATGGCATCCATTCTCCCTTTAGCATGTTCAGCGTTTTCCTTCACCGCCAAATCAACAAATGCGCAAAGCTGCACTTTCTCTCACATTTCCACTTTCAAATAAGCCATTTTTTAAAATCAAGACACCCTTTAGAGAGATTGCTGGAAGACCAGTCAGCATTAAAGATAACATTGTTGCTGGAAAGTTGTCAGTAAAATGAACATCACCAGCAATCCATCTCAATAAAATCAGGGAAAGAAAACTAAAAACTATTACACAGTTCCTCGTGATAATTACAGAGCAATATATCGCTTTACGTTATCTTCCATTCATGCAAAAACTATTTACAAGGGGGAGTAGATGTAATATTTCTAAATAGCCATGAAACTTAAGGTTTTTTTTTAACAGAAATGCAATAGGTTGAATAGAAGTTATACTCAATCAATTTGGACCAAAAGCCAACAAATATATATTTTTGATTTAATTGCCTCCACAAGAAATATACTTTTAATAATGTTGAACTTGTCATTTAAAAAAAAGAAAGTAATACTATGTTGAAAATAGTGTATACAACTAGTTTTTTTGTTTTGACACGTCGCTAAGAAATAATTACATTTGATTTTTTTTTTTGTGGCAAGAAAAAAAAACATTATCCCAACCAGGCCATTATAAATAATCATTATTGTTTAGCTATGTGCAAGTCTAAAAATTAATTTATAATGGTCTTAAAAGGGTCTTAAATTTGACTTGAAACCCTGTTTTCATTTAGCTAAATTGATCTGCTTTGTTGTTTTGAGCCACATTAGATTTTCTTATCAAGTGTTCACACCCTGAGAAGAAAATGTGAATGTTTATTTTTTTGTTACTTTATTTATTTTTTTATTAAATTTAGCTTTTAGTCAGGTTCTATGCAGACCAGGCATATAAAACACATGGCTGTGGTGATATTTATGCAGAAATGATAAAACATTATTTACTTGACTGTTTCAAAATGAAATGGTTGCTCTAAAAAATAGCAATTTCTTCTCAGAAACAAATACATGTTATAGTTTAACAAATGTAAACACAGTTTCACATGCATTGTGGGAGTTTGGATAAAACTTGCTAATGTTTTATCATGTTTGAAAATATACCACTCGCATGTATTTTGAATGCTAAGGTGAACGTTTAAAATGAAGTTTTCAATTCTGAAATTATTTAAAGTGTGCTGTTCTGTCATTTTGAAGCATTTGTTCACATTTGGATTTTTCATATTTGCTTCAGATTGTACTGTAAAGCCCTAAATCAGTCTAGGGCTGCACGATTAATTGAAAAAAGATTGCGATCTCGATTCAACCCCCCACCACCACCCACACACAGACACAATCTTAATCCAGCATCTCTACGATTCAGCCAATTATATTTTTAAGGTCAGGAGAGAAGCATAAATGTGTTCTCACAAGTCTTCACGTTGTTTTACATATGTTGCTCAGCAACATGAACACCTCTAAATGGTGTTAAAAATGTCACGTACTTTAATTATTAAAACTAAGTTTTAATTCACCCAAAAATGTGTCTTAGTGTAATGATGAATTTGCAGCCGCGAAATCAAACATGAGCTGACATACTGTTTGTTTACTATTGAGAGGACGTGTGCGTGCCCGCCAATGATGTCTACTTTAGTGAACAGAACTTGTATAGGCTGTGAATAACAAGTAATAAAGAATAAAGTTGCAAATAATGTTCAGTTTGTGGCACAGAGCGACCGTTTGGGAGCCGTGTGGGAAGTATGATTTGCATTGTATGTTTTATTACCTCAAAGTGACAGCAGCCATGACTTGAAAACACTCTGCAATGAAAGTGAAACTGAAAGCGTGCACATCATTTAAATGATTATATCACATTTTAGAGTTTTAGAGACAAGCATTTGATTGTTGAACATATTGTTTTAGCTCGAATCTCAGTCTTACAGATTTGTTTTCAATAATAGCACATAAACACTATCCTTTTTTTAAAAAAAAAAATCATATTTCCCAAAAAATGTGGTCAATTATTCAATTTAACAACCGTATTAAGTAATCTGTTGTTATTTTAAGACCGCAGAAACACTATTTGTAACACAAACAGGGGTATTTTACTTAAATTTCTTCTCTAAATCAATATTTACCTTCTTTTTATTAGAACATATATTTAGAAAGTTGTTGCTTTTTCCCCATTATGCTTAAAAAATGGTGGTGGAAATGACATTTTTGTTACATAATAATGTAAAGTTCAAAATATATAAAATCATAGATATATTTTTTATATAACAAAATTTGAGGTTGATTGGAAGTATTGTTTGTATAGTATTATTAATATTAATATTATGCATTGAAAATCTATCCAGTAGTATACACTATTCAATGTTCAAATACCTTTTTTCTTTTCTTTTTCTGGCACACCGTCACAGTTTTCTCCTTGTATCTTTGAGGAATTCCATGACAGCTCTTTTGATTAAATGTTTACTGAAGGTTAAAGTATGTAAAGAACAAAAGACTTTTGTCTTTCATCTGTCACTTCACAGCGCCTCATTGTTGAGCATAAGAATAGAAATAACAGTCGTTTCTCACTGCTGTCATTCAACGTAACATGTTCAAGATTTGTTTACATGCGCCGTATTTGTAGTTGAACCTTGACTTGACTTGACTTCTGCTGAAATATTAATTAAACATATCACAGTTATATATCAAACAAGAGCATCTATAAACCTGAAAATGTAGAGTTTGGGAAGTTTCATGAAAAAAGTGCATTGCACTTCTGTGCTCCTGCCTTCATATGTGCTTTGTTTGGGTGAAATATATGACAGCTCTTGCCTATTGTGCCTGTCTATTTATTTATTTTTTTTTTTTGAGATCTGCCTTGTACTTCAAACACACCATTGGGAAAAAACTGCAAATGTAAGTGTCTGTGAGTAAGTTTTGAATGGTTCATTATCATCATCATCATCATCTTTATTCTAAATGAACAGACTTCATTTTATGTGAACATTGGGAGCACTCTTAAAAACATAGTTCACCCAAATATTGAGACTAGGGATGCTCCAATCGATCGGCCAGAGATTGGTATTGGCCGATAATCACATTTCATGACTCGATCGGTAACTGAATGTTCTGTGTTTTTAACAATATTGCAAGTTTAATAAATTCTGGCTGGAAGTATTAGGGCAATTAAAAAAACAAACAAAAATTTATTTTTACTTGAATATTTATATAACTTATTGTGATATACGTATTGTAATGAACAGTAGTTTATGGACGTATTTCTTCTTAGTAAAGAAGTAATGGATTTATAAGTGTGCATTTTTAACTCCTTTTGCGTTCCAAACTTCATTGAGACATGTTGAATTCTTCTTCTTTTATGATTTGCAATGTTTCCAAATTGCTTTATTTTGCATTTTTCTTGCCAATATTTAAAATCTGTTTTGTCCATTTTGCTCTAAAGTTGCTTCTGACCATGACATGTCCACACTAAATGATTATAAGTGACATGTTTAAGGAATTATATTCAACATCCTTATTTTATTCTCTGAGGTAAGGCAAGATCTCCACTTAAGTATCATACTTGGACTGAAAAAGCTTGAAGCATTAGAAATGGTACTCAGTATCGGCCGATCACCATGACAAGGTATCGGTACTCGGTATCAGTTGCAAAAATCCTGATCGGAGCATCTTTAATTGAGATACTTGATTATTTTCTCACCTCAGGTTATCCAAGATTCCTATGACTTCATTGTTTTCAGCTGATGAATATTTAAGGTTTTTGAGAAGAACATTACAGGATTTTTCTACGTTTAATGCCATCTCAATGTAGACAGTTGCTAAAAAAGTAAATCTAAGGGCCCAAACTTCAACCCACCAAATATTCGATAAAAGTATCGAAATCGGTGCGTCCGTAAAGAAAAACCCAGTTTGCAACCTCAAACAGCATAACGAGCGTTTATTTTAGAGCTAAAAAAAAATGGAAGTGAATGAGACCGGATGTCTCAAGCCAATAGTGTTCAAATGGCTACGCCTGCTTATACATGAAAGAATATGGTCAGTACATCTTGGATGTCCTGAAGGTGAGTAAATAATCAGAAAACATCCATTTCTAGGTAAACTGTTCCTTTAATATACTTGGTCAAAGAGGCTCTGAAATAAACATTTTGATGAAGGCCACTTTTTTTAACTCGACACACAACTCCATATTTAGCTGTAAACATAACTCACCACTCGCCTAAACATAACACTATTTCATATATGTGGGTTTCAGTTGGAGTTAGAAATAACATTAGAATAACAGCTTTCTCAGACTGATGGTTTGTATGTTTGGAGCAGCAAAATTAGCATCTGTTTATGGCACACACCCTAACCAGCGCCCAAGTCTTTTCCGGTTGCTCTGAGAGGGAGCAGGTGCTGTTTGCCATGTGCAAGATTCATTAAGTGGCCATCCAATAATCAGTGTGCAGAGAAGTGTGCTGCTGATCTGGCAACCTCATACTAATGAGGTGCCATCCGCCATGCCATTGTCTTTCGCCTGCGGGCCAGAATGCTTTTCCTTGGAGGAATCTGATGGGATGCTTGTAATCATGGAGCAAAAATGAGCATGTGTTAATTTTGAAATTTTCCAAGGCTCCCAGTGGTAAATAAATGGCAAGCTTTGTGTGAGCGTCACCTAAGTTTAGATTGAACATCCCTCTCATTTAACACTAGCTTCTCTCAGTTGATTACCCTAGAGGAGAAATTAACAGTTTTGCTCAAAACACACAAGAAGAATGAAAGAAAAAGAAATTGAATGAGTGTAATTAGTAGCACTGGGGCAAAGACATGATAATAAGCCTCTACCCTTCCCAAATCTCTTTCGGTTTGGTAGTCTAAAACAATGTTTTTCATTACTAGCTCCCTGTTGTGTTGAGTCTCAGGTGTTTTACTGTTTTGCCACATATTCATTTAAAAATGCAGAAGAACTGGGAATTTTTAATGAATTGGAGAAAGTGTTTGTCTGTTAACAATATGCGGTGCCCGGCTTTTATTTGTTTATTGTTTTTAAACATCTGATTTAGATCTTGAAAGGAGCTGATTCATACACAGTCATATACTATTGTACTGTAATAAATAAATAAATAAATAAAGGCAAAGTACATTTCAGCAAAATTTCTGATTTGATTTAAGTTATGATTTTATTAGAGAATGGTTGATTTTTGTTTTGTATTATTATGCGTATTAGGGTTGCATGGTTTACCGGTACTATGTATCGCGATACCGTTGCTCCAAAATACTGGTGGTGCCACTGTAGCTTTGTAAACGGTAGGTTCATCATTATTGGTTTATCTACAATAGATAATGTTGCATGTGGAAAAGTCACTAAAATGCTCACACGTTTGTGCAACAATAGACCATTTTATTTTAATAGTCTGTGGAGCCCTTTAAGGTTGCAAAACTGTGTGGAATTAGCGCCTTTTATGTTAACCTATTGCACGTTTTCTAACGCTTCAGTTCGAACGCACATCTGAATCGGTTAATTTCTGTTTCTGTTAATATGATTTAGTAGCTTCAACAACAGCGGCAATCTCTTAAAAAGAACGACTCACAAAGTGAAATTTTTAATTACTTTGGATTGTTACTTGATAAGACTGAAAAAAAAAATAGATAAAAAACCCAAAATAGCAACAGGAAACATTGAAACCATTTTTGACCACTTCATAAAGTCTAATTTTTGTTGGCAAAAATGCTCTTTTGTAACAAATTTCATTCGTTATAATTTGTATCTTTATTTTAATGTATTTTTGTTGGTCAGTTATCTACAAAATAAACTAAAAGAATGAATACATTTTAGGTGAAGTGAGGTGCAAATAATACATTTTGGCCTTAAGGGAATTCTGAACTAAATTCAAGTAGGCCTATTATAACATTAAATATAGAATTTCTGACAATTTTCTTTATAATTTGAGTTTTGAATTATAGTATCGCAATACTACTTGGTATCGTGATACTTCAGCTGGTATAGTATCGTAAGATTAATTAATGATATCGCAACAACCCTGATACATAATTGTGTAACATTTGGGGATGGTAAAATGGTGGCGGAAAATAAATGTTTGTAATGTAATGGTAGTAGACTGGTTTGTCTTGTGGTAGGCTGATTTCCTAATTATTTAGTTTTTTGTTTATTTTATTTATAAAGCACTTTCAAACAACCAAGGTATCAAAGTGCTATACATGAACAAATATGCACAAACAGCCCAAATACATACAATTTACAACAGACAATTAAATCCTTAAGAAAATAGTTTTTTGTGTGTCTCAATAACCTCTGAAAATGTCTCTAATATAAGATGTACTTAAGTTCAGTGGACACTCTTACACCTCAATATTTCATGCATGATTGTGAACAAAGAGATTTGAAGGCTTGATGTAGACTAATTAAGTCAGAAATATACTTAGGAGCCAGGCCATGGAGAGGTTTAAAAACATATAATAACACTTTGTGCTGAATTCTGTAAGGAATGGTTTACCAGTGTAATGAAACCTGTACAGGTGTATTATGGTCTTTTTTTTTGTACTGATTAAAAGCATACCAGCTGAGTTCTGGACCAGCTGCAGGCAAGAAAGAGAGGCCTGACTCACACTCAGATACAAGGTGTTGCAGTAATCCAGATGAGAAGAGATGTATTATTATTATTATTATTATTTTGAATAATACACTGCATTGAAGAAATATCAAATTGTAAGTAGTATACACTATTAAATATTCAAATACTGTTTTTTTTGCCAGTAAATATAGATCTCTGATAGTATCTTAAATTGTTCACATTCTTGTGTGTGTAAAAACAAAATAAATTTGATTCATAACAGTCAGTTTCACTACAGATCTTGCAGAAATATGATGTTCTTGATCCATGCCATCCATCCATCCATCCATCCATCCATCCATCCATCCATCCATCCATCCATCCATCCATCCATCCATCCATCCATCCATCCATCCATCCATCCATCCATCCATCCATCCATCCATCCATCCATCATCCATCCACTATCTATCTATCTATCTATCTATCTATCTATCTATCTATCTATCTATCTATCTATCTATCTATCTATCTGTCTGTCTGTCTGTCTGTCTGTCTGTCTGTCTGTCTGTCTGTCTGTCTGTCTGTCTGTCTGTCTGTCTGTCTGTCTGTCTGTCTGTCTGTCTGTCTGTCTGTCTGTCTGTCTGTCTGTCTGTCTGTCTGTCTAACGTATCTTATTGAAATGACATTGTCCAGTAGCACTGCATGTTTGTTTATTCTCAAAACCTCTATTTCTAAGCTAGCATCGTCAGAACTTTATCGAAAGCTTTGGGGAATAATGCACAGTATGGCATGCTATTTTCTTTTAAAGCCTACCGTTGTTGTGGAGGGTGTGAACTAGTTTATGTTGGGCTGTTTATTCTGCCGCAGAGTAAAACCGTAATTGTTTGCGGGCCAGCAATGCCACCGCAGGCTGACTTCAGGAAGGCCAGACTGTCCTGGTGACAGAATCCAGTTAAAGCAAACATCTCGCTCATGCTTTTCTAATGCCTCTATTATCTAAACTGCTAGAGGGAACCAAACAAAATGATTAAAGGATTGACATCAGTCAGAAAGAAGGTCAAAAAATGAAGGTCGGTCGAGCTGGGCAGTGTTATAAAATCCCCATGTCGTACTTTTCATTTGTTTCTAACAAGATTGAGGATGTGTGTGGATTTCTATTCACTCATGCTGAAAAACAGAGGTTAAATGCACTTTCACAATCTGACCACTGTTTGCTCTGGCCACATGAAAATCAATGGGCTCCTGCTGTTTTCAGTGACGAGGCTCAGCTTGATGTAAGAAATCCCCCAAATGTGGTCATAAGTCTTATTCACACCAAGAACACAAATTATGAAGACAGCATATAACAATGTTTATGTTAGCAACCACCCCACTGGATGATACTCTTCTGTTAAATCATGTTCCAACAATACACAATGAGATAAGACTCCAGTGACAAGCAATTTAACTATCCGCACCATACACAACATGACAGAAACATTTAAATACCAGCCATTCAGAAGCACAGGATCAGGCATGTGATCAGCCGAGGACAAAAAAGGAAGTAGACCATGTTTTATCAGTTGAAATGTTTAGCAGCTTAATAGTCACCTAAATAATGTTTAATAGGTTTATAATTGTACCTCAATGTTGGGACAGATCCACACACCGCGGCTAGATGGCACCACTAACTCTGTTAGTTTTCTTGTGTCCAAAGAATTAAATTTTCTCTGTAATTTAGTGACTCTTTATTCCACTCGATAAATAAACTACTAGTCAGTCAACAATTTAAACTGTAATGCATTGCTAAAAAGAATTTATATTTTTCGAATAAACGAAGACATCAAGACAGATGACTTGCAGAGAATAATAACAAAGTGCGTCCTGGCTTTATTTATCATGTACATAGAGCGCACATGGTCGTGATGCAAATGTGAGCGTTGAAAAAGTGCACAGCCGAGCGTCAAAGCGATTTCATAATCTTGCATATTGTCAGCGGCTTCATCATATGTGCACTTTATAGGATTACACAATATCATTATACCTGAATGACGTCCGGAATGAAGCAGTTTATGCTCCTTCTTGTGCATAATGATGAGCAATCAAGGTCGCAAACCATCAATCAGGTCTTCTGCTTTGACTACGAACCTTACTGAGATTCCCCCCACCTCCGCCTTCAAAAAAAAAAAAAAAAAAAAAAAAGATTTGGGATTTACGCAAATCACAGGGGTCGCCCCATTGAGCTTGGAAAATACGGAAATCCGCACTCCCATTGAAATGGACAGAATTATAATTGAAATTTTTTTAACCATAAAATGCATGCTGAGTGACTGATGTTGTTGATTTGGCACAGTCACCGTTCTAACGTTTATTTTTTATATGTTTGCTAGTTATTTTATTTTTTAAAATTGAGGTAAATTGTCTACTGTCACTATGGCAGTATGTCAGTATGGCAATAAAGGTCACATTAAATGGTATTCAAACTCATAATGGTAACACCGAACACTGGAAAAGCACATATCAACATCTGAGGTGATCATTGTCATAGTAGTTTATGCTTTTGTTTCAGACGCGACGTTGCAGAAATAGAAACCATTTTTATGTTACGCAGATAGTTACAACAAAAACTTTTATTTTTTATTTTTTTTTACATGAAATATCTTTCATCGCATTGTGTGTAGTTTGGACATGGTGTCAGGATATATTCTATATGCATACTGCAGTTTTTGTATCTGCCACTAAAGCTCATGAAAGTTGGTTAGTTTCTAATAGGTTGTCAGTTTGTTTTGTTGTTGTTTGATTTATAAACAGGACAAATTTCTCTGAAAGTGATTCAAGTCAAACTAGTTTAGTTCCATTATTCAAATGATTTTTAAAGTATGCCTGTTCATACAGGTATACTGTATATTGTAGTATGTAAAAACACTATATCTGAATTTATAGACCATGTTGAGGGATGTAAACAATAACAATGGTCCTAACGTATTTCCTGTTTTACTTTTTTAATTTCCATAGCTTCCGAGAATCCAAAAAAGTATAATAATCCATAATCCTATGGCTCGTGTTATAACGTAAAGCTATCATTGAATTGCCTCTTGTTACAGTTATGAAATAGTTTGACAAGCAGGAAATATTTATGGGCCAAAGACATCACCGCATTGAAATGGTCTATAGTGTTCGAAAAACTAGTTTAATTTTAATGCAATGTATTGATTTCACTTCAGCTGTTTTTTTTTAAAATCAATAAGGTATTTGAGGTATTCTGTATTTTAAATGGTAACAACTGACATTTAGCTGTGGCCGTATTCGCAATATGGCGCAACCTGCAATAGTCACATCGCAAGTTATGCAATGTTGAGTCTAGATTATAGTTGACCAGGAGCTAAAGAATTGTATTTGATTACTGTATTTATAGGGAATTTATACAATTTATGCAAAAGAAAAAAAGTTTTGTTTTTAGTCCAAATATGCACATTTTAAAGCAAAAAACAAAATTATTTTACTCCACTGGCAGATTTGTTGCTTGTTTTAAAAAAAAAATTCTTAATTTTGCCTTATTTCTTCTGTAGTTGAAACCAAAACAATATTTTTTACTTGCTTTAAGATTTTTTTTTTAGATAATTGGACTAGAAACGAGACAAAGCAAAGTAAGTACCGGAAAACCGCAAATTCTGTACCGGAATACTGTTAGACTGCCCAGAAAACTGTCAAATAGAGCTAACTCAAACTCTCAAAAATCATGTGAAAAATAAAATATCGCAATATCAGATTTTTCCAATATCATGCAGCCCTAAAACAGACAGCGGCGTAGTTTATTTACATGTGGCATTTGATGGTCAGTCGAGTGATTGCGACGTTTAAATGCTGGTCAGTTTGTGCTGTCAGGACTAATGATCTCTCTGAAAGGTCTCAAAGGTGGTATATTTCCGGCAGATTGTGACTCTGATAACGAGGCAGCGACAGCAGGGATGTGAGCGAGCAGACTGCGAATGTCTCTGTGTGGACACACTCCGCTGAACATTATTACAGAAGATCTGCAGGGCCGCATTTGAGCGTAATTGCGCTGTTGGCAGCAGCGTGGGGTCCCTCATGAGATACAGTTGTTCATCTCTTAAAAGGATGTCAAACTAGAGGTTTTGTGCATAAAGGGACTTGGGAGATAAGCCGTGCCTTATTGGACAACACCTTTTCTTCCTGTTCAACATTATCGCAGTTATGGATTATTGGATAAAGTGTACATTTAGTGAGGATGTTTTATGTGATATGCCAATACCAGAATATCCTGGTTTGTGGGCTTGTTCCAAATGGCACACTTGATTTGGATTTGGGCTTGTGGTTTGTGCTCACAAGTGCCCAATTTATCATTCCAGGCATTCAGAATGGTGCCCACTATTTTGTACAGAGGCCTTTTACAGAGATTCATTGGTTAAAATATTCCAGTGATCTGTAAAGTCATTTTTTCACTATGCAATATGTTACGGCACAGCTTAGTTTGTGTTTCCACTGCTCTTTAATACCAGTTTAAGTGGTTGGAATTATTACCTCAGCTTCCTGAATTTTTTTTTATTTATTTCAGTTCATCCCATCCTCTCGCTGGATTCACTCCCTGACCATCAACATTAGGAACATCCATTTGATTTAATGTAAATTTGTCTTTAGTTGTTGTATTGGTGTCTATTTTTATAGTTTAGTGTAAAATGATCCTTTTTGGTTTTGGTATTTGTTTCTGTTGTTTCATTTAATGTGTAAATTAGTTTTTTTTGTATTGATTTTGATGATGATTTGATGTAAATTTGTTATTCTATTTGTTGGACCGCAAGAAGAAATGCTAAATTAGTAGTGGCTAATAGGGACGTAAATAAACACATAAACACCTCTAGACATGGTATTGGCAAACTCCGTTCTCGAGTGCCAGTGTCACTGCAGAGTTTTACTTTAACAGTAATCAAAAACACCATGCTAACACATCATGCTAATCAATATCTTCAAGATCACTATAGGAATCTATAGGCAGGTGTGTTTGATTACGGGTTGGAACTAAACTTTGCAGGACACCGGCCCCTCCAGGACCAAGTTTAGACCAATGACTGTATAAAATATGGACGATGCGACAGCGCCATTTTCCATTAAACGCTGTGAAGGAAAAAACGTCTCGAGAAGGGCCCAAACTGTTGCAAAAGACAGAAATTGGAGCCTGGGCATGCACAGAAGGACTGCCTGATGGAGCCAGAGGAGGAGCTGCAGAATCAAACTTCCAACCAAACGCTTGTACATCAAATCAACCACGTTCCCCGAACTTCTCACTTGACCGCCAGTGTCTGCATTATAACAAAGGCTCGCTAATGTACACTTTACGTTTACATAGTAGCCTGCAGTTGCTGTTTTATCAACACAAATGGTTGTAATAACATTAACAAAGGTGAGGTTTTATATACTAATGAAAATTTTATCGTGCCAGCTCCGGGCTGCAGCCTACATTACTCGCGGGCCGATTGCAGGGCTTGCTAATGGCCGCCGCATCTGGCTCGATTGACTCAGGCCGGAATCGGGCAGTGAGTCCATAGGCATCCGGCCAGAGTAGGTACAGCAGACGAAGTCGGGCCGAGGGGTAAGTTTCCGGCAGGCGAGAGTCTAGCAGAAACTGGCCCGAGTGTATTTTGCTATCTGGGTGGTTAGGCGTGTATCAGCAAACTGATATGTGTGTGAATGAGAGTGTATGGGTGTTTCCCAGTGATGGGTTGCAACTGGAAGGGCATCCGCTGTGTAAAATATATGCTGGATAAGTTGGCGGTTCATTCCGCTGTGGCAACCCCAGATTAATAAAGGGATTAAGCCGAAAAGAAAATTAATGAATGAATGAATGAAACTACTAAAATGTCAATAAAAGTCACTTTGTTAAACTGTAGAGTTGAATTTTTAACATCAAAAGTCGACAGAGCAGAGATCAACATCACATAATGCAATACATATCCAGTAATAAACGGATAACACTTATAACACTTACAAAATATGGAAACTGTTAATTAACAGATATTTTTTTACAGTGTACAGAATGCAGTAGAAAAGCCCCCAAAATTGAGCCATATCGAACTGAACTGTGCTGTACCATGCTTAAGACGGCACCTTAAGACAGTCAGAATCAAACTTATCAAACAAGCCATCTCAAAAACAATTGACTGCAGATTTACTGGGCATCATCTAATTAAACTCATCAAACAAACAAAACAAACATGCTAAAGACCATTTTAAAACACCTCAATAGCTTAGAAACGCAACCACGCAGAACAACCACATCAACAACACAGTTAAAGCCAATTCTGGCTGCTCCGACAGATGCCAATAGACTCAGACAATCAACAGATTACAGCATGTCACTTGCCAGCAGTGCTGGATAGATTACTCAGAAATTTGAATCCATTATCAGTAAAGTACTGTAATCTGACTCTATATTTGATTATCTTTTCGATTTCTTTCAACCTTGTTTATGACATTGATCCGATTGTTTTGTAATAATCATAAGCAAAAAAAAAAAAAAGATCTCAGTGATATTTAACACCCTATTATCCAAATGTTTTGTCTGATTACATCCAATTTTAATCATGGAAAACAAATGTTCTGCTTTATTGCTCTACATGTTTGGGATTTATTATGATTATTTTACATTTTTGGCTTGAAATCTTTTTTGAGAGTACATCTGTTCACCCCTGACGCCATAATCCAGAGAATGAAATTATATTCCAGGGATATTGCATTAATACACAGAAGACATTTGGCCAGATAAGACGGGATTAAGTGAGGTAAAATTTGACAGTTCAATGTTTGATCCACAAATTATATGGTTATTTGCCTGTATTTCTCTGTGTGTGTGCTTTCTGCATTCAGATGCCTTTCACTTATAATCATGTTTAACATAAGCAGAGAAAGCACTTTGCGAGATAAGCCTCATAAATGGGCCCGGATAAGTGTGCTATAAAACAAGGACACATGCAAACACTTCCCTGTGAAATAAGCAAAACAATGAGCCGCATCTCAGTTGTGCAGCAGCACCCAGATCATGAAATATGTATAACGTCCATATACTGCATTGCTCATTTTCAAACAAAAGAGTCACTGATACCTCCTGAGGGAAGTGCGGGGGGTGAGGGTTTGTGATGCCACACAGTGAGTCCCCTTAATTTCAGTGCGGTCTTAAAGTAATGCTATAAGTATGCATGCTGTCCTGCCTTATTATTTTATTTAGAAGCTGATCATGTCAAGTAATTATTCAATGCAAAGGAATATGTTTTACTCCCTTTTAAGTTTGGTTGTAGTGGAGATTATTACGGTTCAGATTGAGTGTATGCTTGGTGTTGGCATCTGGTGCTTATTTGAGTGATGTGTGAGTGTGTGTGTTTGATTTTTAAATAATATTTGTTTATTTAATATTTAAATATTGATATTTTTATTGATATACTAGGGTTTAAGGAGATGATGTGTTCGTGAACAGAAGAGCAAAACCAAAAACCACCCAGCAGGATGATACAGAGTTCAGACAGCCTATAACAAGCGACACACAGCATCACGCTCTTTTTCATTCACACACACACACACACACACACACACACACACACACACACACACACACACACACACACACACACATGGACAGCACCAAACAAGCGACATACAGCATCATGCTCTCTCTCATTCACACACATATACACACACACAGCACCCAGGCAGATGCGGACGTGCTCGCTCGCTCGGGAGTGATATTGTTAGATCGCCCGCTCCCGTTCAAATTATACCAGAGTTACCGACTGCTCCCGTGCTTTATTCAGAAATTTATTCCCATCCCGCAAGAAATCTGGTCAGGTCCCGCGGGAATGCAGACCTCTACCACATGCTTGGCACACCTGTCTTTGGGAATTTTTACCCATTCTTCTTTGCAGTACCTCTCAATCTCTATCAGGTTAGATGGGAAGCGACAGTGTACAGCCATTTTCAGATCTCTCCAGAGATCCTACTAGAAGATGAACTGTCGCCCCAGTCTGAGGTCAAGAGCATTCTGAAGCAGGTTTTCATTCAGGACGTCTCTGTACATTGCTGTATTATTCTTTCCCTCTATCCTGACTAGTTCTCCAGTTCCTGCTGCTGAAAAACATCCCCACAGCATGATGCTGCCACCACCATGCTTCACTGTAGGGATGGTATTAGCCTGGTGATGAGTGATGCCTGGTTTTCTCCAAACGTAACACCTGGCATTCACTCCAAAGAGTTCAATTGTAGTCTCATCAGAACAGAGAATTTTGTTTCTTATGGTCTGAGAGTCCTTCAGATGCCTTTTGGCAAATTCCAGGCAGGGAGTGGCTTCCGTCTGGCCACTCTACCATACAGGCCTGATTGGTGGATTGCTGCACAGATGGTTGTTCTTCTGTAAGGTTCTCCTCTCTCCACAAAAGAACGCTGGAGCTCAGACAAAGTGACCATTGGGTTATTGATCACCTCCCTGACTAAGGCCCTTCTCCCCCGATCATTCAGCTTAGATGGCCGGCCAGCTCTAGGAAGAGTCCTGGTGGTTCCAAACATCTTCCACTTACAGATGATGGAGGCCACTTTGCTCATTGGAACTTTCAGAGCAACAGAAATTTTTGTGTAACCTTCCCCAACCTTGTGCCTCGAGACAATCCTGTCTCGGAGGTCTACAGACAATTCCTTTGTCTTCATGCTTGGTTTGTGCTTTGACATGCACGGTCAACCCTGGGACTTTATATAGACAGGTGTATGCCTTTTCAAATCATGTCCAATCAACTGAATTTACCACAGGTGAACTCCAGTTAAGCTGCTGAAACATCTCAAGAATGATCAGTGGAAACCTGAGCTCAATTTAGAGCTTCACGGCTTTTTTATTTTTAATAAATTTGCAACAATCTCAGAAATCTTTCACATTGTCATTATGGGGTATTGTGTGTAGAATTTTGAGGAAATAAATTAATTTAATCCATTTTGGAATAAGGCTGTAACGTAAAAATATGTGGAAAAAGTGAAGCGCTATGAATACTTTCCGCATGCACTGTATGTTTTAAATCTAAATATAAATAAACATTTTCTCAAATACATATGCATGCATCATGCATGTGTGTACTTATATACACTTAATAAATATACACATTACACACACTTAAGTTATGTCAAAACAAACTTATTTTGGTTGAATTAATACACAGAAAACATTTGGCCAGATGAAAAGGGATTAAGTGAGGTAAAACGTGCTCAACAGCGCTCAAATGTTAGCGCAAAATAGATGTTTTTATAACTCCAGTACCGATTGGTACCGAATTACAATATAAAAAGGGACTTAATATACTTATACTTAATATAATATAAAGGAACTTTATTTTAAAGAGTTTATATTATATATATTTATTATGTATATGTGATACACACACATACATAGAAACAAAACTATATGAGACAATTTTGTTACATACAGTAGATATTTAAATGTATATATAATTTGTACCATATACATATATATTGTATATCTAAATATATAAAAAAAAATTCTCAAATATATTTTCACATGCATGTGTGTATTTAAATATACACATTACACATTTACTTACACATTACTTACAGTACACACAAACTTATTTTGGTTGCATTAATACACAGAAGACATTTGGCCAGATAAGAAGGGATTAAGTGAGGTAATATTTGACAGTTCAATGTTTGATCCACAAATTATATGGTTATTTGCCTGTATTTTTCTGTGTGTGTGCTTTCTGCATTCAGATGCCTTTCACTTATAATCACGTTCAACATAAGCTTAATTAATTAATTGCAATATTTTTTTTGCTTAGCACTAGTTATATGTTACTATTATTATTATTATTATTATTATTAAATTTTGTATTATATATATTTTTTGTAAACATTGTCTTGTGTCATGTATATTTTGTATGTTCTGTTATGCTATAAATTGCTTTAAAGACAGTATAGATTTTAAAGTATGCCTGCTGATAATGCTGTAATGACCATTGTTCTCTGTCTGGTTTGCAGGTTTGGTGCAGTAGGGCGCAGCGGGGGGGCAGAGAGGCGAGCGCATGAGGAGAGGGTGTCCCGAGACCCCCGTCTCCACTGCTCGCACACACATCTTTACGGACACACCGCGACTAGCAACCCTCCAGCCGCCATGGTAAAAACCCTCATCTTCTGTTTGTGTGTGGCCGACTAAATACCTCCGCACAAGGTTGACTTCTAAATTACGAAATCTCCCCTTACATGTGTTTCCGTCCCAACCGTTGTAATCTAAAACAAGCCGAGTTGTGATGGAGAAAATGTGATGGGAGAGAAAGAGAGAAAAGAGGGAGGGGTGGGGGGAGATCAGCATTTGATTAATGGCCCTCACCTCCGGCTTGTGGGAGCAGGGTCTCATGGGAGTGCAGGGCTGTGCTGTTTGAATTATTAAAGTCTGAGAGTTGTGGGGGGGGGAGGTTCATAAATAACCCAACGTAATGAGCGCCCTGCTAGCGTGAGCTTTAATGCTAACCCAGCTTTGCCAGGGTGACCTTGGATATGCACACGCAAGCGCACATGTACACTTCCCACTTCTCTAAGCTTTTTGTGTCTTCTGCGTCTGAATCTCTATTGATTTATTGTGCATGTAACGAGGTGACCTTCCTGGTTTCACTTGACTTCCTGTCAAACTGTGGCCAAAGTGGTAAAGGCCATATTTAGAGATATACAGAAAAAAAAGCACTAACAGACACTTGGGCTGTGTGTCAGCTTGACCACATACGCTACGGTGAAGAAATGGAGTTTCACAGAGGAATGTATGTAGTGTTGTATTATGCAATGAATGGCTGTCTGAAAGCTGAATTCTGAGAATTGTGTTTCTGGCTTAGCGGAAGGGTTTATTTTTGTTCATCAATGTAAAGGGCATTTCTAGCTGTTTTTATGATGTCACTGCTGATTACGAATCTCTTTTAAATTCCTCATCAAGAAAAATTGTGTGCTTACTGTACAGTACAATGGATAATAAATACAATAAATAATAAATTGCACACTTTAGTCAGCATCAGTGGTTTAGTGGTTAGTGCATCGACACATGCACTCCTGTGTTCACGGCGACCCGAGTTCGATTCCGCCTCGCGGTCCTATGCCGATCCTTCCCCTCTCTCTGCTCCCATGCTTTCCTGTCAATTCTCTCTACTGTCCTATCTAATAAAGGTGAAAACCCTGAAAAAATAATTATAAAAAAAAATAATAAAAATTGCACACTTTAAAAAAATTGCTGCAAAAATGTATAATAATAATAATAATTTCTTACATTTATATCCTCATCCACCACCAGTGTGCAGCATCCACGTGGATGACGCGACAGCAGCCATATTGCGCCAGACCGCACACCAGCTGATTAGTGGAGAGGAGACGATGTAGCCAATTATGATATGGGGATGGTTAGGAGGCCATGATGGGTAGAGGCCAGTGGGCAAATTTGGCCTGGATGCCGGGGTTAAACCCCTACTCTTTTTTTTGAAGGACATCCACAAAGAGTTAAGACCTCGGTTTAATGTTTCATCTGAAAGACAGCGCTCACTGAGCAGTTTAGAGTCCCCATCAATATACTGGGGTGTTAGGACCCACACAGACCGCAGGTTGAGCACCCCCTGCTGGTTTCACTAACACCTTTTCCGGCAGCAACCTAGATTTCCCAAGTGGTCTCTCATCCAGGTTCTGACCGGGTACAGCCCTGCTTAGCTTCAGTGGGCGATCATGTGAGAGTTGCAGAGAGCTAGCTGCCGGCTAATTAAATTAAGAGAGGGTTTTTTTTTTTACTTTCTGTGCAAAGCTATTTATATTTGTTAACATTTTAAGCAAATGTTAGAGAAAATAGTTCTTAACAAGCAGGAATTGCATGTAAGAAGAGCTACTACAAATCAATTAAATTTAATTCAGCTTTTTTTAATTCAAGCTTCCAATTTTCCACAGTAATATTCAAATGTGGCAAGACTTTTCTACTTGTGTAATTTGCTAAATAAGGTCTGACTATTAATAAACTTGATTAATGTAACATAAAAATGTCAGAGAAAAAAACTAAATAATTATATTATACATTTTACACTTACAAATGCCTTTTTAAAATGTGGATATTGTTAAGCGCAGATGAAATTATAGTTTTAAATAGCTTTTTAAATTGTTATTTACAAATCTTTGTTATTTTAAATCATTTAACATCAAATTAAGGCCCCTTTTGTAAATCTCCCAAATCTTTGTAAAGCCGTGGTGTGGAGAGATCCCCCTCATGATTGTAAAGCGATAAATGTGCTATATAAAGACACATTGAAATACGTTACAATTAAGAATTAAGGCATGATCATATTTTATTTTGGTAAAATAAGCATATTCTAGAGACCTTTGACTATCATATAAGCCACTTCTGATACCAAATGATCAACTAGAAGTCAAGTTATTATTTGTTGTTCCTAAAACTTAGATGGGCGACAAGGCTTCTGTCAGGTAGTGTAGATACAGATACAGATCTACAGGTAGTGTAGATACAGATACAGTATATATATATATATATATATATATATATATATATATATATATATATATATATATATATATATATATATATATATATATATATATCGGGATTTAATATATATTGGGATTTAATATATAGTTTCCTTTGTCTTTTACTAAAAAAATAAGAGAATGTTCTTTGCTTATCGAGGGAATGTAACAAATAGATTGTACGTAAAGAATATATTGATTGCACTTTGAGCAAAAAGTGTATGCATACATTTTAAAAGTGCCGTTCTCCAGGTCTCTGTTCTGGGGCCACATGAGATTTACACACACAGGGTTTCAGAGAGCTGCTCACGCACCCTGTCACAGTCTGTTTGTGTCAGTCTCACAAACACACACGCCACACACAAACACTCACTCATCAAGAAGGCCTCCATCAGTCAACAGCTGTTTGTGGTCAGCTCAAGTCTATGTCTATAGTCTATAATAAGGAGCCACAGAGCTTTGCAGATCATTGCCTGACTAAAAGACATTTTAATTAGGCGCGTGTAATTAATTTAATACCGAACACTGACCTCAAATATACACCCAGAGTTGACACAATATGCCAGGACCCTTATTGCGGTTATCTTATCCATCTGAGAGACACGGTAGAAGCCATAAATACACATTACTCTAAAACTGTACCACAATATTGACACATATTTATATAAACCATGCACAATCCACATGTTCCCTCAGTTTTAATAGGCTTGTTCCTTCTCTGTGTTCTTTGTCCGTCTTTCTCCATTTGGTTGAGATCTGTTTGTCCGTATGCGTCCTCAGTGTGCCATTTTGTTAAACCTGTGGTTTGATGAAACCCTCTTTAGATCGATTATACAGGATCGTTCTCACACACATGCATGCTTTCCGAAATACCCTCCTAAATTAATGTGTAAAAGATTCCTCTTTGAATTCATCACTGTTTGGTAGAATTGGTAGAAGGATTTCGATAGAATCTGCTAGAAATCCAATTAGCATGTTGTTGTTTATTATTAGAGTAGTATGGTATTATTCTGCTCCCATTTTCACCATCTGATTAGTTCTTAATATCCTTTGAAATTGGTTCCTAATTAAAATAGAAAATCCATTAGAATTTTTATGCTTAAAAACAAGTGAAATGACAGAATGGATATGAAAATGACTGCAGCTGTAAAATAATTAAATGTCTTTAGCAATAATGTACATGTTTTTCTCCACAGACTCAACCATTAAAGATATATGGTCTTTATCTTATCAGTGTGCATTAGGGATGCTCATTTCGGTTAATTTTGCCAACCGACAACTGCCTCTTGTTAACCGAATATTAACAGTTAACTGGTCAGATTAATATTAAATTATTATTATTATTATTATTATTATTATTATTATTTTAAATTGACGTGTCTGACACATAAAATATTGCATTTTAAAATACTGTTTTGTTTTAACATACAAACATATTAACAACAGAACGTCTTCATGCACCTGCAGTGTTTTCAACAACACAAAAAAAGAATAAACTGAATAAAAGAATAAAATAAATATCCCTGCCCTAGATATTTTTTACTTGAATTACAAAGTTAGATCACAAAATGAAAACACTGACTGAATCCTTTTTTAAGAACCGACGTTTTTTTCCCATCATATGTTTTTTTTTTTTTTTACCATCAAATAAAAATAACAGGCTACCTTAAATCGATCGCTCCACGAAAATTAGGTCTATGCATTTAATTAATGATCTGCTCTAATTCTTATATCACAAACCTCTGTCAACCTTTTTAATACAAGTCATTAAAGATTATGTCTTGAGCATCTGATTACCTTCTGTGCATAATAGAAGTAATCAGGTGTACTACATTGCCAGGTTAACTATTATGTCTGTAGCGTCACTTAATTGTCATCATGGCTAGTGGATATTTGGCATTATGTGGAAAATAACACTTATCAATTTCTAGCCAAAAATACAGCAGAAAATATATGACACCTTGACCCTGCTCAGTACATTTTAGTAGCTGTTATCATAGCGCTTTCCATTCATTCATACTTTAGCTTTCAAATTCATGATACATTTTAGTTTGAAAGGCTGTGTTGTGAAGTACTAAGCACTAAGAAACACTATAAATAACATAGTATGCTCTTGTGAGGCTCCCTTTAAATGAACCAAACATTTGAATATTGCAATTGTTTGTGTATTGTTTAAAAAAAAGTTACATTCCTAAATGAAGTAATATATGGAGTTAAGTTTGTTCTAATATGTATGGCTTAGAGAACTTTCGTCTTATGCTCCTGTTGAAAAAATGTTTAATCTTAAAAAAATCATCAATGTTTGTAAAGATTTGGGGCACATTTATTGAATACATCTTCTTTAATCTTTTACTGTTTGTTCCCACCGAAAGCAGCGAGAGCGTCAAAGGTCGCTCTGGCTGCCCTGGCGACAACGCTGTCTGCCTTCAGCTCCGGCGGCGAGAGCATCAAAATTCACTACATTGATCTCGTATTTAAGGGAGCCGTAGCAGCATATCAACAAATCAGTTACATTCCTGCATAAAACATGTTTTCTAGCGTAAAGATGCTGCACACTTATCAAATTCATTTAACTACGGAAGATTTAGTTGCATGTGGTGTGGCTTTGCTCCACTTAATTATCCAATGTTTCCATATACCTGAAATATCCTGAAGCAGCAATACTGTTTTGTACTGTCGCATGAGATTCCCGCTTTTTTAAAGAAAAAAAAAAATGTAACATTGATGCACATCAGTAACTCGCCAGTAACTTTTTAAATGTATGTTCCTGTAAGAAAACATTGCAAATAATTGGAAATCCAGCGACCGCAACAATCAAACCCTTGCGAACAACTGCGGTCGGAACCTAAGTTCACAGTGTTCTCTGGACTCCTCTAAAGTGGTAGACTTCTACCGATTGCTTGTCGCCGAACCGCGTCACAGCTCATTACCATAAAGTTGACTTGATTTCAACTCTCCTCGACACCCACACCGGCGAAGCCATGCCGTTCTGCTCCTCGCTGCCGGCTCCCATTGAAAATGAATGACTTCTGGCTACTTTGACGCTCTCGTTGTGAACGTACAGTTAGATTAGATTCAAAGTTATTTTCATTACACATGTACAAGTACAAGGCAACTATTTGTCAACATTGTTTAGTTATTTACTTGTTTTTTCCTCTCATTTTACACATCAGTTCAATGTTTCACAATGTCCATTTTATTAGGGTTCTCTCTAGTGAGGGTTGTTAGATAAGAATGTTTACTGTTGGGATGGCTGGCTAATATTGGGATGGTGGAGGAATGTAAGTTACACAGAATGGGGCTTGTTATTAATAGAGCTGAGTAGTGTTGCATGAATAATTGAACTGAGATCACAATTTAGCAAAAGCTGTGATTCTCATGCACATCTTGTAAGGGAAAAATGGCTCTGTGGTTAGTATTAAATCCCCAAAAGCCAGAGGACACTCTCACACTGAAACCGCAAATACACCACAGTGTTCAGTCTAGTGAGGGTGGGACTGGGGTGGAGGGTAGTTAAAAAGAATGTTTACATGTATATTGAAATGATTCTGGAAGTTGTTGATGCAAAATAATAAATATATTGATTAAAAAAAAGTTTGTTCTAATATAGTTTCCAATTTGTTATTATGCTTTCCCCCCCAAAAAACCCTAAAACTCCTGCGTTGTCAGCTATCAAAAACGGGCAACACCACAAACCTGTTTCATCATTTAAAACAATGGCACCCTTCAGAATATATATGAAGATGCTAAGAAATGACAGACCCAAACAAGTGTTGGCAAACGTGGACCATCTACAAGCATCAGCGCAACTACCCAGCAGAGTCTCATGTCATCATTTTTGAAAGCTGTGCCTTATAGTATATTCTTCAGCACCAAAACAATCCATTAAACCGTTTTCACAATTTAAATTTTATTCGTTTAATCAAGCGGTTCGAATGAGCTGGACAGTCTTTACAAACTATTCGCAGCACTAAAAGTATTCTTAGGTTACCCCAGAAAAAACCTACTCGGCCTGAAGGATGAGAGAACTCAGAAACTCGTTGTGTGAATTGAGAGGCTTTATAATTATTTCTAGGATTTATAAAATAAGAGCCTGTATAGGCGTGACTGTGTCAGATAAAATTGGTTAAAAAAACCTGCGGATATAACCGAGATCTGCACATAACAGGGTTTTTAATATGGAATGTCGAGAGAGTGACTTCATAAGGTAAGGTAAACTGCACACACTTGATTATGTAATGCATAACGTCGTGGACACGTGTCTTACAACATTTGTCTCACAACACGTATTTTAACATTTAAATGTCAATGCTTAATCAGTCATCTATATGGTCTAATGATTAAAGGGTTATTGACAATCAATCGATCATCAAGTAATCATTAGCATCCCTAAATAAAAAAATATTAAAGGATGTTTTACTCTAAATTCACCGTATTCACCAGGGCTTGACATTAACTTTTTTGATCACCTGCCACTGTGGCTAGTAGTTTTCCACCGTTACTAGCCACTCACCATTTTCACTAGCCACAATTTTGTTGTTGTAAAAAATATATTTTATATGCATAACTTTGACTTTGGCATGCTAAAATGACTTCATTTAGATTTTGTGTTTTTTCCACTTGCCTCCTCGTTCATTTAACTGTTTTTTGCATATGAGCTTACTCAGTGAGCATGAGCCAATGGGTTATGCTTTCATAAAAAAGTGTTGCATTGCAATTAGTTTTCTTCCACAGGACTTTCCAGGCTCAACACAATAAGGATTGAGCTTTTTTTTTTCCTCTGGCCAAATACTGCTGTATGCATACACTTTTTATTCAACAAAACAGTTGACATTTAAAAAAAATATATATTCTCATGCATCTAAATCTATGCACAGTGGTCTGTTCTGGCTCAAGATCCCAGATCACCAGTTAACTTTGCAAACAACAACATATTAAAGCAATTTTATTGTAAAGGATGATTATTAAACTATATAACAAAAATAACATGTATAGCAAAACAAAACTATATAACAAAAATAACAGCAAGCAAAAGAAAGCAGGTGAAAAACATTCCGTGCGCGATAATGAAAGGATGATGCCGCGCACACGGTTAATGATAGGCCAATTAATAATCTGTTCAAAGAATGGTTAAAGCGAAAGCGACAACAACTGCTGCTGCTTACAAAAAATCTCAAGCCCTCGAAGGACTGTGGGTGCACGAGCATCGCACTAGTTTCGTTTCCAGGCACGGTTGCTTCGAGTGAGGAAACGGCACAGGAGCTTTTAAACACTCACGCACAAAGCCCTCGTCAGTGAGTGAGAAAAGCCGAAACACTCGTGCGAAAAGCTGTTTTTGTCAGTCGTGCTGCGTCTTGATTCTAAGATCACATTTGTACGCATATAGACAAACGGTCATAAACTAACAGTCTAATCTGTAGTGACGACGAGCCAGCACTGGCTTTTTAAAAATGAGTTTCAGTCAGCCAAAGTGACTAGTGGGAGTGGCTATCTAACCCGCCACAACTGAAATCTACCCGCATTTGGCGTGTTGGCAGGTGTTAATGTAAAGCCCTGGTACTTGCCATTAAAAAGTTCATCCAAAGCTGAAAATTCTGTCATCATTAATTCACCAACCAATTCACGTTGGTTAAACAGTACATGCTGAAAAATTATTAAGATTGTTTTTTTGTTTATTATTTTTTTATTTATAATGTCAGACAGCTAAAACATTTCACAAAATGTATTACATTAGCTGTACAAAGGGATTAGCATGCTGAAAAGCCTTTAAAATTGAAAGATATAAAGAGTAGACATTTATTGTGATAATTATTGATATCGACTGATTATTACTACTGAACAATTATTGTGATAATTTTTTGGCCATATCACCCAGCCCTATCTGGAAGCAGTTAAAAGCAGATACAATCTCAATGTATTTCAGACTCCATTTACAGTACACCTGTACTGTATATACTATAGTATCGTCCACTTGTTACCAGACTACCATTCCAATACCAGGCATAAACAGGGCTCTTTGTAATCCTCATCCCTCTAGTATGATATGTGATTAAGACGCAGTGCTCTCCACTCCTCCTTAGCTATTTTACACTCTTTTACACTTCCCAGTATGTTTTACGGTCGCTCGCAGGCAGCCATTAGGTGCGCCTCATAAACCCTGCGCACTGACTATTAAATACTGGACTGATGCCACAGAGAGGCCGCTGTCACCGCTGCTCACACACACACACACACACTCAGATTCGCATCTTTATATCCCATCCACACACAAAGCTGAAATCAACACCCGCCCAGGCATGCTTTAATGTTCTCAAACACGTGTCGTTTGTATAGAGGTGTCAAAGTGCTCGCTCGGCATCACGTTAATTGATCAACTCCGCTAAAGGTTGCAGCCTTCAAACATCAGTCGACAAACAAGCCCGGCTGTGTAAAAATGTCACTCAGCGAATTCCAGTAGAAACAAATGAATCTTGTTTTTCTTTCCTTTTGCTGGTTAAACAACAGCTGGCGTGCAGAAGATAGATGCGTTGTGTGGGTTTTATGTCTGCGTTTTGCCAAAGGTCAGGCTCCACCTGGGATTGATGCAGCTTTGATACGCTATTGAGCAGGCCTGCTGTCTAATGTTGGGATGGTGGAGGAATGGAAATGACACGGTATGGGGCTTGCTATGAAAAGAGCTGATTAGTGCTGCATGAATAATTGAATTGAGATCGCAATTCAGCAAAAGCTGCGATTCCCATGCACATGTCGTCAGGGAAACACGGCTCTGTGATCAGTAGTAAATCTCCTCCAAAAGCCAGAGGGCACTCTTACACTGAAACTGCAAATACACTAAAGAAGAGACATGGGAAATCAAACTGGTAAAGTCTAGATAGGATTCAGATGTGGATACGCACAACAATATAGCATCATTTATAACAATAATTAATAATTTTAATAATTATTATTATTAATAATAACTAATAATCGGTACTGTGACGGCTGGTTTTAGGGTTGGGGTAAGAGTAGACCTTTAAAAATATATAATTTATTGGGTATTTTAATAAATAACTTAAATGATACTCTGTACAACTATTGTTTTTGCATTACTCTGACGATTGCACTGTAAAAAAAAATTCTCGTAATTTAACGGTAAAATACTGGCAGCGGGGTTTCCAGCAGTGAACTGTATTCTTACGGTTCATTACTGTTTTTCCAGATTAGGGCTTTTCTGTAATTTAACGGTAATCAGTGTGGTGTGAAAATTACCCAAAGACGGCAGAAAATGCTACAATGTATCATTTATTGCCCTTGGTCCGGACCAAATGATGCAAACTCCAGATGTGAAAGCACCCTAAGGGTTACACAAGCCAAAAACGGGATATGTTTTTATGTATTTTGTCTGTTCATGTTTGTCAATGACATTTTTGGGATTGAAAACGCATGAATCTGAAAACGGTTTATAAGTGGAAGATTTTGAAAATGCCACCATTTCCGTGTTCAAAAAAACTATGAATGAGATTTTTGAGGCTATGGCTGCTTCATTCTCTTCAAACAGCAGCTCTCATGCAGAACCCGTCAACTTGTGTTTTTCAAAAGATACAACTTTGCGATTGTTTTATTTCATCAGTAAAGTGTTTAATGTGCTTTTAATAATCGTATTATATTTAAAGCAACATTCAGAGATGGAATTAAGCCTTAAAAACTGGAAGATGTTGCATGTGTTGGATAATCAGACTTTTCGCTGGATTAATTCCTGTTTCTTTGCATCATTTTTTTCAAAGACGTTTAATGTAAACAAAGTAATAAAGTGTAAAGACATGCTAAAGCTGTAAAACATAATTAAGGGTGTATTAGGGAATTAAAATAAATTTAAATAAAATATATAATTATTTAATGTTGTTTTATATTTTTATATTTGTATTTTTATATTTGAGAAAACGGTGACATCGTGCTCATGCATATTTTTTGTAAATATCCATGTGTTTGTATTTTTATTAACATGTTTTTGTGTTAGTTAAATTTGTATGCATTTTTGTTATTTTATTAATGACAAAAGCACATCAGATTTGCTAAAACTAAATGTAAAATTAAAACAAAAATAAAGGTTACTCATTTTTTAAATTCTTGCTATTAATAAACCATTAATTAACACTTTTAGCTAAATACAGTAAGAATAATTTTTTTAAATATTTTTTTATTATAGATTTAAAAATGCTTTTCTTTACATTTTAACCCCCGCTCCCTACCCTAAAGCATCCAATTTCAGTTGTACAGGTAAATATATTGTTATACATGGGCTAAGACAAATAAAAGCATATACTGTATTCCACATACAAAAAATACACATGTACATATATCAATCAGTTAATAAGTAGCGTGAGAAGTATTAGCTTGTGCCATTGTATGGTTTTGTTCCAAAAAATGGTTTAAACAGATCCCAAATTTTATGGTACTCCTTTAATTTGCCCTGTAGGTGATATTTTCCAGTGCAATGTAATGTGTCAAATCTTTCAGCCAGTGGTCAATGGATGGACTTTCCATGTTCTTCCAATTGAGTGCTATCAAACGCCTTGCAATAACAAGACACATGTCAATCATTTTAGTTTAATAACCTGGTAATGACAAACTTAATGAATTTGCTTCTTATTCATTTTTAGTAAATGAGTATTTAAGTTTAGTTATTGTATAAGATTAGGGATTTAGAATAAGAATATAATTAATAAGTACTAATAAACAGCCAATATCTTAAAGCTGGTAATAAGCCACTAGTTAATAGTGGGTATTGATGCTTAGGCTTACCAAAACTTAAAAAAATATATATAAAATATATAAAAAGTTATTCAAACTAGTATCAGCAAAATCTATATACTGTATTCTTACTATACTATACTATACTATACTAGGTAACACTTTATTTTGATGGTTCACTTGAGTATTAGTTGAGTGTCTGCTTAATATCTGTTGATACAGACATTTAACTGACTATAAGAAACTTTGCAAGTACATGTCAACTTACACTAACCCTAACCCCAACCCCAACCTAACAGTCTACTTATAATCTAATGAGAATTAGTTGGCATGTAGATGCAATGTAACTTAAATTAAACAAACAGACTATCAAAATAAAGTGTGACCCTATATTAATGTATATAGTATAATATAGTATACTATACTATACTACACTACACTACACTATACTATACTGTACTATACTATACTATACTATACTATACTATACTATACTATACTATACTATACTAACTATACTACTACTACTATAATAAATTCTATATTCACTGCTGCAGCACATCTTTAGTTTGTACTCCACCAGTTGAAAACCACTACCCTGAAAACTAATGAAGCAAGTGAGGATTTATTTGGTGGTTAGATCTGTAGTGGGGAATGTTATATGAGGGTTTGACTGAAGGTGAGAGCGAGTGTTTGATGGAGGACTGCAGGACTGTGGGCTTCATGTCTGATTAGAAGAGGCCGTTGGGTGACTGTCACTGAGCTCAAATTGATTTAGGCCCATGAGGAGGGCGATACACAACACACTGACACGGGTTAATACAGCACGTCCGTATCTGATGGCCTGTTCTCCGCCGGTCAGTGTCACACGCATGCATGAAGCTCTTTCTGTGTGCAGATGTTTGTCTTGCCTTCAGAGCAAGCAGGGGTGAGTTTGATTGATTAAAGTTTAATCAATTGCTGAATGCTTCGCTCTAACTCTCCACGTCTATCTCTCTCTTGCACACACACACAAACACGCACACACAATACTTTAGAAGATAAATTGAAGAAGTCAGCCAAGGTGATCTTCAGACATTGTTAACATAGCAGAGTGTGTTTGTTTGTTTGTGCGTACCTTTATTTAGCTGTTCTTTCTACCATATCTTTGTTTGATGAGGAAATAAAGAGAAAGAATATTAAAAAAAAATCTAATAAAGAGTAGGCATGGGACGATAACCGGTTTCAAACTTTACCATGGTTTTTAAAAGCCAAGGTTTTAAAACCACTAGGATTTTCTGTTACACCATTCCTGCGATATATGCAAGTAATTTTTTTGCAGTTATTTTTAATGTGTTTTTATGACTATTTTTTGTTTTTTAGGGTGTTTTCACACCTGCCTTATTTAGTTCGGTTGAATCGCACTAGGGTTCATTTTCCCTCTTGGTGGCATTCATTTGGGCAGGTGTGAATGTAGCAATCGCACTCTAGTGCACACCAAAAGTGGACCAAAAAAGCGTACCGAGACTTACCTTGAAGAAGTGGTCTCGGTACGATTTTAAACAAACCCTAGATCGGTTCGTTTGTGGTGAGAACATGATCTGAACTAGAACAGACCCAACCGCAAAAAGTACTGCGCCCTTTTTGGACTAATCCAGCTGCCGTAGTCCGATGCCCTATGCATTATGGGGTGTGGAGGAAAAATGTTTGTTTACCAACAATTTTAAACAGAGAGAGAGAGAGAGAGAGAGAGAGAGAGAGAGAGGGGGAAAAACATTACCTGATGGATCGTTGGTAATATTTGCATAAGATGACCATGTCGCAGTTTAACTAAATTAATTCGCGCTTCCCCCTGAAGTGACTTGCGATGCGCCTTCGCCATTTGCAATGCACTAAAACATTGTTTTCCAGCCGCAGCCATACTTCATTCTTGAAATGTATAGTTTGTCCAAAGTGATGTATACAAACTATACTGTATAGTATACTATGACCAGGGATACAATCAGCCAGCGCAGTCGTCTCTTCATAGTAAAAAGCGTCATGTTGTGTCTGTCGACACCTGTGGTGAGAAGTCGTGTCCCCCCTGACAACTGCGTCTGCCTAGGACCCTGGGTTATCCTATAGTCTGATTTCATGCGGCCGCCGTTTTAAACATCGAAATCGAGGCTGCGGTGGGAAGAAACCCGGAAGTATCGGCTGAGTCAGGAATGTTGTGTACCTGGCTGTATATCTTATCAGCGAAGAGAAAGTGACACAAATTTATAGTTTCACCGCCTTCCGAGTGACCTGAAGGTCCGTTCTGAATGAATAGTGAAAATAAAAAGGAACATTGGACCTCATTTTCAGCTAAGTTAAGGGAAATGGCACTAGTTAGCTAACTAGTTAGCTTTTCTTTCCCAAACACATGTTTTAGATGCCATTTATTAAACTCAAGTTAATGAACTGATTAATTCACTATATTAGAATTGTCACGATACAAAATTTCGGTACTGAAATGTAAAAAAAAAAAACGTCCATTTCCCGTTAACATTTAAGCACTGTTCATGGCGTTCTTAAACATCGCTGATTTGCCATTGTGTTCACGTGCTCAAAAGAAATGACTGTTATTGGCTACAAAGGTCATCAGTTTACCACACTTCACTGATGTTTACTGAGTGCAAACACAGACAAGCAATCCGCTGAAGAATCGACTGATCTTCGCGGCTTTAAAACGCTCCAATGTCCTTCTCTCTGTGTTTGCAATCTCTGAAGAGCGGTGAACTGATGACCTTCACAGCTAATCACAGTCATTTCTGTTGAGCACTGGTGAATACTATGGCAAATCAGCGACGCTTAAATGTTAGCGGGAAAGGGATGTTTTTAACATTTCAGTACCGGGACAACACTATTACAGACAACACGAGGGTGTGCTACAGAGGACTGCATTGTTTAATTGCTCACCGGGTTACATAGGCTGAAGCAGGGAAGCGTCCCCACGTGTTTACCTGGTGCCATGAACTGAAGCCTAGGAGGACACTTAAGCGTATTACTCTTAAAGAGATTGTCATGTTGTTTGATGCCTAATATGCTTTTAATTGTTTAAATTAAACTGAACTGAATGATATTAAAGTGATGTTTACACGACATCTGCACTTTGAAATCGCGGCAACAGCTGGAGGTTTGTAGTCCACAGCATGTTGTTGCAATGTTTACAGTGCTGATCCTATACTTTCGGGTTTCTTCCCACCGCAGCCTTTCTTTCATGTTTTAAAATGGCGGCCACATGAAATCAGCGTATTTGTTCACTGGAGTTGTAATAGGTATAGTTTGTAGCGCCTGATTAAAAAAAAATAAATAAAATAATATATATATATATATATATATATATATATATATATATATATATATATATATATATATAAATGCATCAAAATGTCATTTAAATAAAATAAAAAAAACGTTATAATGACATAAAACTATGTTAAATTAAGTTTTTTGTAAACTGATGTAAAACTAAAGGCATGTGTTGTGGCATGGAGAATTTCTCGTTCGTGCTTTTATTTTAGATAGCCTACGACGTGCTACCACTTATTATGTAAATATATAATGTTACATATAAATGCATAAAAACATCAAAAAGACATCATTAAATGTTTACAAATGTTTCAATTATTTTAACTATGCGTGTCTTTAACTTGTAGTTATCGATAATAATGTTACTAATATGATAAGTCTTGTTAAAATCTCAAGACTGAGAATAGACTATAAAAAGCACTTTTGATCAGGCATTCAACGCAGATGATCCATTGGGGTCCTAAGCGGACTCGATTGCAGGGCGACATGATTTCTCATGACACCGGTTTGTTTACTTGCAGGAGTTCCATTGGCATTTTCCCACACGTTAGTTCTGACCTATCGAAAAAGAGTTTAGGAAATATGTTCAACAACATCTGGCCAATGATTGATGTGGATTTTGTCACATGACTGCATTTTGGTACTTTTTAACTGGTTCGGACCAAAGCAATCAGTGTGGTGTGAAAAGCACACAAAAACGGCAGAAAAATGCTACAATGTATAATTTGTTGCTCTTGGTCCGGACCAAATAACCAAACCAAAGATGTGAAAGCACCCTTAGTGTATCTCCAGCAGAAAAGGACCCTCCATATGAAAAGCTACTGGTCAGCTCACGATTCATCAAACATCTGAAGCACAAATCGCTTATAAACCAACATCCAGCTAAAATCTGTGTTTTTGAAACTAATGAAGACAGCAGGAGTTAATGATATACTTAATTTATTTAGCCTGACATGTTTACAGTTTCAAAATATTTTAAAAGTTTCTTAAAAAATATATGTTCAAAAGAGAAAACGTTGTTATTTTTTACCCAGACATTTAAAAAGAGCATATTTTAGAGCAGTAATCACAATACCGTGATATTTTTATCCTAGGTTATCATATTGTCAGAATCTTATACCAGCCCATGCCTATTAAAGAGTATTAACAAAAACTATAATAGTGTATTGAAATATCTAGAGGTGTGAACCTACACTGGTCTCACGGTTCGGTTACGATTGTCATGCCATCGATTCGGTTCAATTCGATATCTCGATGCAGTGTTTCCTCTAGGATTTTTTCCAGCTGTGGTGGCAGCCTTTTTTTTTACACAGATCTGCCAACTATTTTGAAGACAAATATTACATGCAGTATCAAGTCGAGATCGCATTTGTGTAATACGAGCATGCGAATCTCCGATTTCCTCTGTTCGTGCACAAAACGTCTTGCACGCCCTCAAATATACTCTGCTCAAGTGCAGATCTTTGTGCGCTGTCAAATAAACACTGCTGAAGTGCGATTTAGTGCGTTTTTGTGTGTTTTGCGACATTAATGCGTCCTGAAGTAAAGTGAAACGGCTATAAACTCCAGCAAGATGAAGTCATTGTATGCAGAGCCAATGACCTTTATCAATAAAGTATACTTATATGGAAACTGTGTTCATCTTAACTGAAAGCTACGCCGTGTTTGCTGTCCTCACGCATCACACAGCTGTCAGTCAGTCAGTCAGCATGTCACCTTAAAGAGTTGAACAAATAGCACACAGCACTACGGTTACAGAAAAGTTTGCGCTGTTTAATTCACTTACCTTTCAATATGTTTGGTGCGATTATAACCCACTATAAAAAAAAAACACGACTGAATGTTTTAAATCCGTTGTAATGTAGCCGTGGCGGGATGAATTTTGGTGTGGCGGCCAATGTAGCGGAAACCTTGCGGTGCATCACGGTGCATTGACGATGCTTTCCATACACAGTTTTATATTTTCTTCACAGTACAACAATTCTTGTATTAAAATGTATAAATATATTTATATACTATCTGTAATGCAATTTTGTCATTTAATACAAACAGTCAGATATATAAACTGTACCTGCATTTTTAAGAAGGTTGCTGATTCGAGCCCCGACTGGGTCAGTTGGCATTTCTGTATGGAGATTGCATGTTCTCTCTGTGTTAACGTGGGTTTCCTCTCGGTGCTTCGGTTTCCTCCATAGTTCAAAGACATGCACTATAGGTGAATTGGGTAAGCTAAATTGGCCATAATGTATGTGTGTAAATGCAAGAGTGTATGGGTGTTTTCCAGTGCTGGGTTGCGGCTGGAAGGGCATCCGGTGCGTTATAACATATGCTGGATAAGTTGACGGTTCATTCCGCTGTGGCGATCTCTGATTAATGAAGGAACTAAGCTGAAAAGAAAGAAATGAATGAATGAATGAATGAATGAATGAATGAATGAATGAATGAATGGAAATACAAATTCATAAAAACTATATTCACAGAGTATCTGCTATTTGTTTTTTGTACCTGCTATTTGTTTTTTTAGTCCTGTCAAATAATTAATTGTGATTAATCGCATCTTAGATAAAAGTTTGTATTTTCATAATACAGTTGAAGTCAGAATTATTAGCCCCCCTTTGATTTTTTTTTTTCTTTTTTAAATATTTCCCATATGCTGTTTAACAGAGCAAGGAATATTTCACAGTATGTCTGATAATATTTTTTCCTCTGGAAAAAGTCTTATTTGTTTTATTTCGGCTTGAATAAAGGCATTTATTAATTTTTTTTAAAAACATTTTAAGGTCAAAATTATTAGCCCCTTTATGCTATATATTTTTCGATAGTCTACAGAACAAACCATCATTATACAATAACTTGCCTAATTACCCTAACCTGCCTAGTTAACCTAATTTACCTAGTGAAGCCATTAAATGTCACTTTAAGCTCTATAGAAGTGTCTTGAAAAGTATCTAGTAAAATATTATTTATTGTCATCATGGCAAAGATAAAATAAATCAGTTATTAGATATGAGTTATTAAAACTATTATGTTTAGAAATGTGTTGAAAAAATCTTCTCTCCGTTAAACAGAAATTGGGGGAAAAATAAATAGAAGGCTAATAATTCAGGGGGCCTAATAATTCTGACTTCAACTGTATATAGATGTGTACTCTGTATATGAATGTATTTATAAATAAATACACACACGTACTGTACATAATGTACAAAAGAAATTATATTTACATGTATATTTGGGTGGATGTATATCATTTGTATTACATATAATAATTATTAAATTATTTTATACAATATATTCATGCATATATGTATATTCACAAAAACATACACAGTACGTACAAAAATATTTAGTAAATATGAACTTTTATTTTGGATGTGATTAATTGTCTTACAGCACAATTTTAAAAAAAAATCAATTATACCTTTGTTTTGTGGAAAATTGAGAAATTTACGTTCATTTTGGCCATTTTTTACCATAATAACTGGCTTGTTTAATTGGTAAATATTGTTTGGGTTGGTAAGTTTTTTTTTTTTATGTTACTTATGTAATTTATGCTGTTTGAATATAAAATGCATTTAAAAAAAAAACAGAGCAATTAATATAGGGAATTATTACAATTCAAAATGATGTTTTTTGCTGACAGTTTTCTTCAATGTAATTAATTAGTGTGTTTTAACAGCTAGATTTTCAGCTTCATTACTCCAGTGTCACATGATCCTTTAGAAATCAGTCTAATTTTCTGATTTTGTGGTACTAAAATATTTATCATCATTAAAGCTGTACTTTTGTGGAAACATTATTTTGTTTCATGACTCTTTATATAAATAATTGGGAGCCAATAAAATGATGTAATAGAGCCCTACATTAAGTAGAAGAGTTGAAGAAATATTTAATTATCACTGAATCATTTTTGTTTACAATCTAATCTAACACGCCTTTTGGCGTTTTTTTCTTTTTTTTCAGAGGTCTATTCGGTCATTCGGCAATGATGACCGTCACGTCATGGCCAAACACTCCACCATCTACCCTTCCTCTGAGGACTTGGAGGGGGTGCAGAGCCTCGTCTCCACCGTCGAGTGCGCCCTCAAACACGTGGCTGATTGGATGGACCAATCTCAAGCCAGCCAATCGAATCCAACAAATGCATCCAGTACACAGGAGGAGGAGACAGAACCCACCGTGGACGAATCACCAGAAGGCAGCACAAAGTGAGTGCTCCCAGTGCATGCTGGGAAAGTGAATGCATTTCTGCTAGAACTGCTCGAAACTATTGGAACGTTCAACAAATTGGCTGGAAAATGATGCTGATAAGATGATTGGTTGATTACGAATATGCAGTAATTTACTTGTGTGCCAGGGATTCTAGCAATAAGATCAGCATTTTGAGAATTCTTGAATTGAATATTTGCCTTTATGGAGATTTAGATTCTGTGTTTCAGATTTTTGTCAGTGAATTGTGAAAGTGACTCCATGTTCAGCACCCCCTAGTTTAGTGCGCACAGCATTCTCTTTATCACTAACATCTTCTTCTTGGTGCTAATGAGAATTGTGTTTATTCATGGGCTGATGTGTATACTTTAATTAAAGGTGCCATATACTGCATTGGTTGAATAAGTTAAATTGTTCTCTGATATCTACATAGTAGGTTTATGGCTTCGGTAAGTTCAAAAAAATCTCCAGAAACGGGTTTATACGCTATTTTATTTCTCTATTAAATACCCATAAAATCAGAAGGTCCATGATTGACCATATATGGCTCGTGTCATGAATATTAATGAGCTCTGCTCTGACGTGCCACTCTTAATGCTGGTTTATACTTCTGCGTCTAGTGATCGGCGTGACCCACGATGCAAGCCTTGCGTGTAGCCATGCATTTATACTTCTGCGCGCTATTTGTGTCGCTCTGCAATAGAGCTGCACAATTAATCGTAAAAAGATCGCCATCTCGATTCGACCCCCTAGACGATCTTAATCCAGCACTTATACGATTCTGCCAATCATATTTTCAAGTTCAGGAGAGAAGCAAAGGTGGCCGCACAAGTCTTTACATTGTTTTACATATAATGTTCAGCAACGTGGACACCTATAAATGTTGTTGAAAGAGTCACATACTGTATTCATAAGGTATAATCCACCCAAAAATGTCATTTCTGTTTTCATGTAATGATGTATTCACGGCCGCAAAAACACACATGACGTGAGCTGAGTGTAAGCTGTTACCACAGAGAGGGCGGGCGCGCGCCTGTGAATAAAGTCTACTTTAGTAAACAGAACCTGCATAGGCTGTGATTAACAGCTAATAAAGTTGTAAATAACATTCAGTTTGTGGCACAGAGTGATCGTTTGGGAGCCGCGCGGGATGTATGAACCGCACTTAGCAGTGAAAATGAAACCGAAAGCACGTGACACACATCATTTAAATGATCATATCGCATTTTAGAATTATGATTACGACAAGCATTTAAGATGTTTTTCTTTCATAGCGAACACAGAGTGTTGTGCATGAGAATAAATGTTTACTGTGTCAGTATAACTACTCTACCGCTATATACATGTCTCAAACATAATAATTCAACATCAGAATTATGAATAGTTGTATTCTGAAATAACAATAATAATACTATTATTATGTAGTATTCTCATATAGTAGACTCATTTTAACCTTATTTTACATCTACAGAATCGTGACAAAATCGTGATCTTTATTTTAAGCAAAAAAAATCGCGATTCTCATTTTAGCCAGAATCGTGCAGCTCTACTCTGCAATAACACTTCCAAAATGCTAGTTGGCAGTAGGTTTTATAATCTTCTGTGTCGAGTTTCTTCGTGGGTATTTAGTTTTTTTCTGAATGCTACAAGTAGCTAAAACTCACTTATTCATAGGCGGGAACTGGCAGACGTGCAACAACTTTAATCATAAGGTAAACACAAAACAAAAGTTTCCATCTAGAGCTCCTTCACAAAACTCAAAACTCGCTTTATTGGGCTCGTGGTTCTCAGCTCCACCCACGCTCGTCACCGGTACCAAGCTGACCAATCATAGAGCATGCGCTATGTGTCGTTGCGATGTGTAGTTAAATTTTTGAGATGTGCGCGTCAGCAACGACGAGAGCTACAGTATGCGACCGCGTGAAGCTGCGCCGGAGCTTATACGCTTATACACACACACACACACACACACAGCATGATGTACGCTAAACACGGACAAATATAAACCCAATCAGAGTAACGTTAACCTATTTTACTCACCAGATCTGTTGTGGATAAAGGCTCAATTATAATTAAACTTTACAAAAGAGAGTGATAGAGATGTATCGTGTTGAATTTTGAAGCTACAGTCAAGGTAAAACACAGCCAGGAAAACACCTCTGCATGAAAAGATGACAGTTGACTTGAGTTGATTTGACACGATTCAGCAGTCTACATGTGTTTGTTGAAACATACGCATCAAATTTCACAAAAACATGATAAATTAACAAATTAACTCCTTCGGAGAGGAGATAAATACATGTGTAATCTGTAAATCTTGCATTTTACATCTGAGGCGAATATTTAAAAACATGTCTAGTGCTGTCGTTTGCCCAGTAACGCACAGAAAACAATTCGGGACCCGCGTTTTCTAAATAAAATACAAAGTGAGATATACGCTTAAAAATAACTAAAGGAGGAAATTTATCATTGTTATCTCTCTAGAAGATGTTGTTGTTTATCAAATGCAGCATGAGGCGTGCATATTATGATCTCAGAGCTTTTTTTATGATCTCAGAGCTTGATGACATGGCTGCTCATCAGGTCAGGATGAACGACCCCAATTAGGCATACATGCAAATACGGTGGGCTGTGAGTCTCGTCACAGTTTGTTTGTCTTCTGATTGGCCAGTTGTCCACTGGGGTTTTACACTGGTGGAATTTACATGAAAACGAGGAAACAGTGGTGTCTGAGGCTTACAGTATGCCCATTTCCATATACTAATCTTTTATTATTCTATACCTTGGTGTACCCAGATTTTCATTATAGGGCACCTTTAAAATTAAAGTAAAATACAAGATATTAATGAAAAGAAATAAATGAGGCTAATCAAACATGGTGTCATAAAATCACAAGTCTGATTCAGAAGCTAAAGCTCATGGTGAATAAAAACACAAACATGTCACTTGTAAATGAACATTAAAGTACACCTGAAATCAAAATGAACCATATTGATTTGTTAGCTTACATCGCTAGTTTTGTGCTAAACAATTCATCTGTGCACGTCCTTAAGAAAAAAAAATAGTTTGCCCTTGTAATCTTTAATGGAAATCTGAAAATGCACTTCCTGTTTGTTTTCAGTTAAATTCTCAGATAACAGCTGTCTGAAGCCCCTTTCACACATACAGACCTTTGCTGGTAATTTTCCGGAAATGTCTGTATGTGTGAACAGGCCCTTTTTGAATATACCGGTAAATTTTCCAGAAAGAGAAGTTGTAACATTACCGGTAATTTGCAGGAATGCTGCGCTGTGGTAAACGCAGAAGGAAGATTGCCGGAAAGAGCACGTTCACGTCGAGAACGCATTGGTTCGTGTTTCTGCCTTTGGATGTCTCACAAAGCAGCTGCATGAATGCTAAAGCTTCGACCCCTTCTATGTTTACAAATACAAGCACAGCCATTTAGAGCTCAGTTCTGGTTAATGATGTCAGAATTTACCTGTATTTTGAAATGGACGTGTGAACGGTTTTTTCCGGAAAATTTCCGGAACAGCCTCGCCTATGTGAACACCTTTTTTGTGAATTTACCAGTAAAGTCGTTCCGGAAATTTTCTGGACATTGGGCGTGGCTAGCACACTAACCACACTCCTCCAACTGTCAGTTTTGACAGCACTATAAAAACAAACAGTAATGGTGAGGTTGTAATAACTCTCCCCAAACCCTTTTCCCGATCTTTCTGAATGAAATCCCTACTTTACTACATCCAATCTGCTTAGAGTAAAAAAAACAAGCCACAGGCACTGTTTTCTCATTTAATATTCCGTTTCTCTAGGAACTGCGTCACAATAATAAAAAAAAAAAAGGTCGCAGCTTCTGTTTCATGTGGACTTTAAAACAAAAGCAGCAAAAAATAAATAAAACTCATAAACAAAGACATATCAGCGTTGACTATCAGCCAAAATGAGATAAAAGATACTGGTTTATTGGATATTATCATAAATCTAATTTTGTGCATTCCTAATTTCTGCAGTTATTACACAAATTGCTGATCATTCATTTAGTGTTGCATGTGTGTGTGTTTGCCAGTGAGGGCAGCAGCTGTAGCAGTGGTCCCAGTGAAGGAGGAGTGCTGTGTGGAGTCATGAGGATCGGTCTGGTGGCCAAAGGACTACTGATTAAAGATGACATGGACCTGGAGCTGGTGCTCATGTGCCGAGAGAATCCCACCAAGACTTTGCTGTGCACCGTCTGCGAGCACCTCCCGCAGCAGATCGAGGTAATGGCACACACCTGCTGATAAAAAAGACACATGAGCAAGTCCAGCTATGACTTCCAGATCTCTATAGTTTTGTTTATGATTAATTTTTTAAGTTTTATGAATTAAAATATTTAAATCATGTCACTGAACAAATTCATATCACTGAATCGCAGCATTGAGCGAGTTTGTCATGCCATGGGTGTAGCCTCTGCTCTGCTATGTTGCCAGGTCTAGCTATTATGAGCATTATTATATATTTTTATTACATAGTCTTTTTTTTTTAATAAAGTATTTAGGGCCTTAAAGATCTCATGAAGGGCTTTGAGATGTGCATTTTTTTATTTGATCCCAACCGAAACATGAAGAGGGGGCGGGACATAGTGTAGCTCCTCCCCTTTTTAAAAAACAGCCAACATTGTTTTTTTTATCACTGCTCTGCTAGTGAGAGTGGTTGACCTCAAGCTCATCAAATGTGAAACATCATTAAGGGGGCGGGGCATATCAGATACTAGAGAGCATTTGATTGGTCACGATTGGATGAGAAACTGAAGTATGAGTTGACGTGAATAAAACCGTTGATCGATTTAGGCGGAAGTGACAAACTACAAACTTGACGCGTTTATATTAGTTTTTTAGCTTCTAAGCGCAAATTTTGCCGCTGTTTTAGTGCGCACTAGCTTATAGATATCCTAAAAACTAACAACACTGATACTAACATCTGAAAAACTTTATTTTAATTACATGGGCCCTTTAATAAAGTAGGAAGATGAACGTAGCAGTGGTCCCAGTTGGGGTTATCGATTCTGTAGCCTGCTTGATAAATTTGAACTTATTTTGGCACGTTGTTCTGGGGATTGCTGTTGTTTGTTTGTTTTTGTAGCGATATCTGGCAACACTGCATTGCCAGCACTTAAACTAGACCTACAGCAGTCTGAAAAGAATTGTGCAGAGAGCTGAGGAGACCACATTTAGTAAGACAAATACAATGATCATCACCGTCTTTGGTCTTGGCGGTATAAATCTGCTACGCTGCTGCTTGCTTTGATTATTATGGCATAGCAAGTACCGAGACCTGCTACTGCCAGTATATACACAGACATGCTGTCAAAGAATATAACACGCTGCTGCTGCAAACATAATACATATGTAACCCCCATATCAGATGTAAACACAGGTAAAGCTGGCGTGGAGGAGGGTCTCTGAAAACTCGCTGCAGCTTAACAGCGTAAAATGACGCGGAGCATTTAAGAGCGCATAGAGTTTCATGGCAGAAATTTCACATACTTATCTATGCTTGAACTTCACATGCTCACCGTCCGCTCAAATAAAGTGCCAACAGGACATTTCTATATAGTAAACTTGTTCCTGCTGCTTGTGATTGCACTAATGTGCTGTCAAGGCAATGACACCTTTTCACTCATTCACTGTCAAAAAAATTGTAGTCAGTAAAATGTGGTTATTTACTTAGCTTCTGCATTTTCACTGAATTACTGTACATTTTTAAAGGATTACTTTAAAATTAATTTATATTACATAATAAGATAATTCATTATTACAAAGATTTGCTGTTTTGGTTTTCGGCCATCAGCATCCATCATTTTTGGTTTCGGCCCATAATTTTCATTTAAGTGCATCCATATATAAAACATAAGTTCTTTTTTGTTATTCACACAGCAATCCTTAACTATGGCATCCGTATCCCAGGTCAAAGCTCAATTTTTACAGCTGAAGCTGAGGCTCTATTTTTGGAACACATTGAAAAAGCTGAATAACACAACTTTATTATTATTTTTTTAACTGACTGAAAATATTGTTTACAAACATTACACTCTTTTAAACAGGAGCATCCTATTATTATTGTCATTTCAATCAAAGTGAATAAACTAAAAGAAACTTTTATAATATGGTTATATAATTATATATATGTTGGCCTTTTTGGAAATTAACAAGCAGAAAAAGCAGCCAAAACAGCCCTAACTGGAAGAATAAAGGAGTGCAAAAACCCACCCTCAGATTTAAAGGCACTAATAAAAGGCTATATTCTTAACAAATGGCAAGCAGAATGGAATTAGTGCTCAAAAAAATAAATGTTTTGAAATCCAGCCTGTAGTAGTATTTTTAATGTTATCAGACAACAGTTTCATCTGGAGAGACTTTAAAGTAGGCATGGGCCGCTATAAGATTTTGATGGTATGATAACCTTGGATAAAAATATCACGGTTTCACGGTATTATGGTTAAAAACTTTTCCCACTTTGAATACAATATATTTTATTTATTTTATTTTATATATTTTTAATTTAATTATTTAACCAGGAATGTCCCATTGAGATACAATATCTCTTCTACCAAGGAGTCCTGGTCAAGACAGGCAGCATAAGACAACGTTACAAAACCTACATATCACAACACATAGACACACACTTTAATGACAGTTCAAATTGACTTCAATTTGAGTCTTTAAAATATTTTTAAATATAGCGATAGATGGTACGCATTTCATATGTAGTATATCTTAAAGCTCATTCCTTACATATGGAGCATACTTGGAGAATGCAGATCGACCTAACTCTGTGTAAAAAAATGGCATCTTGAGTATATCTGCTCAACTGGTAGTATAAGTATTTGAACAGTACTCCAACAAACTAGATATGTACTTCATTAGTTTGAAAACAAGCACTGATTATTTACAATTTAAAACAGCGTTTTTGGATATTTCTTCTGCTGGAAACACTGTTGTCCTAAAAAACAAAAAAACAAAAACAAAAAAATCTTATATATACACCGTAGGAACGATATAGCAAACAAATTTGGCGGTTTTAAAACCTTGACTTTTCCAAACCGCTGAATACATTGAAAACGGTTATCGTCCCATGCCTACTTTAAAGCAAATATTTTAAAATGTGAATTGTTCAAAGATGGTAGAATTTTCATTTTTAATTTTTAAAAATGAATTTAGATTTTTATCTAATGTTTTTTTTTTTTTTTATTTCTGTTATATGTTTTTATTGTTATATAATTTTTTATTATTATGGAAAAAGTTTTTTTTATAAAATGGTGTAAATTTGATCTGGTTTTTCCATAAAATACACTGTAAAAAATGCAGGGTTTCACACAATTCTTCTATGTTGTCCCAACACAAATTGATTAAGTTAACTTATCCACTAATGTGGATTGAACATAAAAAAAAAAAGGTTGTCCCAATGAAATCTTAAGAATTGTGTTGTTTCATTTTAAATAAATAGTTTGACCGAGTAAAAAAAAAAAAACTTTTGAGTGTAGCCAGAAAAGCTGATATGGTAATAAATCCAAACTTCCTCTCTCATAACAATCCTTATTAATGAAAATGATCACATCAAAAATTTTAACATGTATGAATTGTAAAATTGTGTTTAATTATTTGAAATAAATTATCTTTTTAATTTTTAATTTTTTTTTTTATCTTCTCATTAAATATTGTAGTGTATATAATGAGTTACATTTGCAGATATTATTATTGCACAATTCTTAACAACGCTCAGAGCTCACATATTTTCAAACCCTGGCTGCGTCCATACACATAAGCTACCAAAATAAACACTGACCACACAACCTCCATCATTGGAGGAGCTTTGATCTGCTGTGGCTAAATATATACTCAAAAGACACGTTTTTTTTATTGTTTGCGTTTCATCTGTTGAAAGACTGCACTGCGGTTCACTGCAGCTAGTTTTCCCTGAAGAACAAGAGATGCTTGTCTGCGATTGTCCTCTTTTTTTTTTTTTCTAGTTCGAGTCAGTTGCTTACTAACAGTGATGCTTATGTTATGATAATGCACTCATTTAAATGTGCATGTGAGAGTGATTTGTGCTAATGCGCTGCCAAACGATTGCTGCAGTACTGTTTTCTAAAAATGTAATGATAAAAGCTTTTCATTTTTTATAATTTATGATACATAACCATATATTGCTACATATTTTTGTCATTAGCTCAAACAATTGACTATTATTTTTGTGAACTAAAATAAAACTAATACATTTTAAAATTAAAATTATTAAAACTGAAATAAAAATTAAACCTTACTATAAATTAAGACATTCAAAGAAAAAGTAAAACAAATATTACATGTAAAATAGGGCTGCACATTGTTGGAAAAATCTGACATTGTGATGCTTTGTTTTGCTGCAATATATATTGTGATATAAATATAATTTTTACCAGATGATTTGAATGGATCGATTTGGAAAGATATTATAAATTTAGATAGACTGGGCAAAAATACTAGATCAAAATACTTTTTCTATGTGGTGCATCTGAATAAAGTATAATAAATTACAAGCATAAAATATAATAAATTACAAGCATATATATATATATATATATATATATATATATATATATATATATATATATATATATATATATATATATATATATATATATATATATATATATATATATATATATATAGAACTGAGCCAATATAAAAATTACATAAAAAGTGCTTTATGGTTTTCTGAGAAGTCTAACGGTATTCAAATATAGAAATTAAACAATGAAACTAAAAATAACATGGTATAACTAATTTTATGCAATAATATCTTTGTTTTAATCTTTACTTAATAATCTAATCCTGCAATGTGACTGAAAACATGAAAATCTTTTTTACAAAACATTTATATATTTTTAAATAATAATTTAAATGCTATAGAAGCAGGGTTTGGCAAAAATACATTGACATGTATTTTAAAATAAAATACCAAATACCTCCATGTTAAGTGTATCAAAATAAACTACAAAATGCAGCAGCCACAAAATCTATCCAAACAAATACTGTACTTTGACTTAGTGAAATAAACAAAATTGGTTAACAACAGCTTTTCTCTGAGCAAGTCAGCTTCTCTGCGCCTCATTGTACATGAGGTATTCATAAAAAAAATGTAACTTGTGTTTCTTCTTAATTTTAGTATAGATTTTGTACTAATTTCATACAGAAAGTATTGTCTTGAAGATGATCTCTTTAATCACTGTAAAAGCTATTTAATGCAGATAATGAATTGGAAAATAGTTCTGCACCTCTCTCTATATCTCTTTATTGTGGAAATTTCTGTGAAATTTTTTTAAAATATATTTTAAAAGGGTGATGTATGAAAAAGTTAATTTTTGTTCACATAATTTGTTAAATGTTTTTTTTTTTTTTTTTTTTGTAATTGAAGTCTTCAGTACTCAATGTAAAATCATGAAAACTACTAAAAGCTACAGTTTTAGTCATTTCCATGAATCTTGTTTTTTTTTTTTTTTTTTTTTTTTTTTGGCATTTGTACTCTTTAATACACAATATAAATTATGATAAAATATAAAAAAGTAAACTGTTTTTGCTGCCATAAAACCTGAGTTGGGGGTTTTTGACCAGTCTGTAGACTGGAGTATCATTAAATATTTTTGTGTTATACTGATTGCCTATGTCAAAGTTTTCATTTAACTACTTATACAGTAAAGAGCACCTGAAGATCAGGTACTGGCATTTGAAACAGCCAATGAAGTTTTTGTAGGTATCGCCACTTATTTTCCTGTCTTATTTTGACTTGCTCCCGAATCTACCCATGCTATTTGTCTGTTACTTTTTTTTTATATGTGATGCATAATTTCCATCCATATTCCAAGCATTGATCAACTTCTACAATTTTAATCAATTTTGTAGTCTGATCTCAAGCTTTAGCAAATATCTGAAAAAACACCAATATTAAAGGCCACATTTTTATGATGTCATCATGTAGACTTCTTACAAAGTATTTTACAGTGCTTAAAAATACAAGACACTAGATTATTTTGATTTAAAAAATTAAGCCATTTTCATAAACCCCATCAAATACAAATTATAAAATACTATTTTGTATTTGAAATACATATTTGAAATACTTGTATCATAAATAATGCCCATCCCTGTATAAAAGTATACAAATGATTCTAAAAATCACTGTGAATCCAACATGGACTTTGTTTCTAATCACACAATCAATTAAAAAATATACAAAAGACAAAGATCCTATTTTGGTCATTGCCTGTAAATAAAACTCAGAAAAGTAATTATATGTATATGTAAAACCCTTTTTGTTACACACAGGCATACAGTAATTAATGGTATATATGGGGCAAGAATTAAATGATATTTTATATAAAATAGTATTAAAAAATTTTTCAAATGTGTGCTTGTGAAATATTATCTGTGCTATAAAGATGCAATTTTACTTGTTTAAATGAATAAGCTTTTTCGGTTTTAAATGACCAACATATGCGTTTATGTGGGAGTAATTATCACATCACTTTGTGGATTCTTGTTTACCGATTCTCTTCTGTGATTACGTATTTGCATGTGACCCACAAGAGACCCAACAGCCCTGCAGTGTTTTGAAAAAAAAAATGAAACCTTGCCGAACACCCAAAAAACAGACCTGCTCTATTTATATTCATCATGTGTAATTAATGAAAACCTGCCAGCAACCAGCTTCCCTAATTAGACACTTCGGACAGGCTGTGGGGACGGGGCGATCAGTAGCGGTGACCCACACACACATAAAAGACCCCAGACACAAATCCCATTAAAGCACACTGTCCTGCCAGCAGGTCAAGCCTCCGTTTAATGGATCTGTTCTTAATGGAGCAACTTTCCCTTCCTCCACTTCCTGTCTTCCCCTTCCTCTCTCAGTCAGAGCTGTTGCATCAGCGGATGAGTGATAGACACACTTCCTGCCTTCGCTTTTTCCTCAAATGTGTGAATGTGTGTGGTAAAATGTGCTTTGCATTGCGGTATGTCCGAACACACACACACACACACACACACACACACACACACACACACACTCGGGTCACTGCAGTGGGAGCTGTAATTGATCTCTGGTTTACATGAAAAGAGCAGGCGGATTGGAATTGTGTGGCTTGAATTAATTGAATGGATTACGGAGTCTTTCCCCACATCAAACTGGATTACATTAAAGCAAGCATCTGCGCGTTTATGTGCCACCTCATAAACATGCTTGTTAGGGCATTGTGATGATGGGAGCAGCTGTGGACATGTGATACTAAAAGACGTAACCACTAGATTCCTGTCCAGTACTGTATGTATCAGCACTTTTGACATTTGAGATTTGTTATAAAATAAGCACAACCTAAAGACATTTAGAACAAATACTAATAGCGTATCAACAATAATACTGTAATTAAATGACATTACTCTCTTTTATTATATGTTATACATTAATAATATTATATAGTTTGACATGAACATCCCACATTTCTGCCAATCAACCTTATTCATGGAGACTTTAAATTCTGAATAAGCCTGTCTGGGTGCAAGTACTGTATAGTTTATACAGTATGCCAGAATAAACTTGCCATGTTTAAAATCTGGTTTATTCAAATCAATGTTCTACGCTGGCTGATTGAGATTCATTATAAAGTGGGTATCAAGGTTATTATAGTTAACGAAAACGAACGAAAAAACGAAAACTAAAATTGAAAAACATTTTCGTTAACTGAAATAAAAATAAAAATGAGAGTTAAAAAAAAAAAACTAGAACTAACTGAAACTGTGTTGTGTACATGCCAAACTAACTGATACTAACTAAAATTATAGCAAAAACGTCATTTGTTTTTGTCTTTGTTAATGTATTTAATACATAAACCTACTGTATACCTTTTAGAAGTAAATCAATTTATTTCGCGCTGTCAAGTGTTTGACCCGTACAGCACCTTGTAATCTGTAATCCTGATGCCATTGGCAGATCAAGCCAGTCCTCCTCCAGTCAATCCTCGTTGTTGCTCCCATGACAAAAACGGCGAGTGGACATAAGAGCAGCATGGTGGCAGTGTTAAATATGACCTGAGAAGACACTTAAAAGGATTAATTTAACACATTTGTGCCCAATAATGGGTTTTATTTCGTATTAGTGATCACGATCGCGATTTTAACTGGATCTTTTACTGTAAGTGAACCGGTTGAACTAGTTCGCCAAATCGAACTAATCATTTGAAGTGATTTGCGTCTTCAGTAAGCACTTATCTACAAACTACTTACTTTATAACAAGCCTGATAGCCCCCTCTGACTCAAAATAAACCAATTTCCAGAGTTATTCAGTTATTAGAACAGCACACAGAGATCAGATTTGAGAACCGGTGAACTGATACTGCACGTGCATGATTCAGCAGGTGAACCGAACACAAACAGCACATGGCAGCCTGCTGTGACTAAACTAAACTTGAGCAACTGCAGCACGGGTAAATCAAGGGCTTAAATGAAAGCATCTTTTTATTAGACAGTATTTATTCTGATGATTTTAAATCTTGCACCTAACGAATATCTTTTTTTACAAAAAAAAAAAAACTAATACTGGAACTAATAAAAACAAAACTAAAACTAAGCAATTTCAAAATATAGAAACTATTAAAAACTAGTAAACGAAATAAAAACTAAAACTAATGAAGAATCCAAAATTATTATAACCTTAAGCACATTTTGAAATATCGCATTATTATTATTTGTTTTTTATGAAAACACTAGTAAATAAATAAATATTGAAAATGTGCATAAACTTATTTGCTCAACTAAGTAGAATAAACATTTTATTTGATAAAAAAAAATGTGCATAAACTACAATGGAAACACATTTACCAAAGAAATTCCAGCATCAAACAAAGTGATGTGATTTTTGTTTTAACCTGTTAGCCAACATTCAATTATGATTTACACCTACGGTACCTACACTGTAAAACCCAAGAAGTTAAGGTAACTCAAACCGTTTGAGGAAAACTGATCGCAACAAACTATTTAAGTTCAAAAACTAATCCTAATGAGCACTGTGAACTTAATCCATTTGAGTAAATGAAGCAATTTGAGCACAGTAAAACCCAATAAGTTAAGGCAACTCAAACCGTTTGAGGAAACCGATTGCTACAAACCATTTCAGTTAAAAACTAATTTATGTGTACTGTGAACTTACTCCATTTAAGCTGAAGTAATAAGGTATTTAATTAACTCATTACCTTCAACACTGAGTTCAAAACTCTTTTCAAATGATTTCATAAAGTTGACTGTTGGGTTTTACAGTGTAACTAAATAGTAACAGTTCTTGACCTACAGACAAAAATGAAGTATCAATAGAAAAAAAACGCTTTGAGCTTTATTATGATACTATGATAAAAAATATAAAATGTAATACATTATAATGAGAAAGAAAAAATGTACTGTGTTCAATAATTGTTTTTCCATATACAAACACATGAAATCAGTCATGTAATAACCTAGAAAAAATATGCCTTGAAGGCCAAATGTCTCAAGACTTTATATTTCAAATTTAGATAACCTGCAAAAGAAGATTTCTGCAAAACGTTTTCCGAGACTATATCGGTGTCCTTCTCTCCCTCACTGTCAGAATCATTTTCTCAAAAATGTCCTTCCCAAACTAAAACAGTAACAGTTGCTGAATAATTTGGTCTACATTATCAGTTTAAATATCTTTGGAAAGAAGACACTTTGGGCTTTATTATCCATCATCTGGAGTTTATAATACTCAAAACGAAAAAAGTTATAGATGCTTAAGTAGTGTAAAGAAAAAAAATGCACCACACTAAACATTTAATTTTTTCATAAAACAAATATATGACATTAGTCCTGGAGCAGTATAGAAAAGTAATAGGTCAGAAGCCACACATCTACTGGGTATATGTTTTGTATGCGATGGACAAAGCAGTTTAGCAACTACATTGTTTTGGTTATTCTAAAATGTCTCAGCCAAAGTCCATTATCAAAGTGGTTTGGTATTATTACCTCCCAGAATTGTCTTGATTGGCATAAATTCTGTGCTTTCCAAAAACGCCTCCAAAAGCCACTGCACGTTCATTGCGTTGCATCTTCCAAGGTACATGTAATTTATTATGAAATAAAAAGATGCAGAAAACAGTGTATAAGAAGAAAAAAATGGCTTCTCCTACCATAGCAACTTCCATTTTTCTTTTTGAGATTTGGCAGCAGTTTGTCAGGAAGTGACGGTTTAATTCTCTTTGACTCTTTGATTGGATGGAAACTAATTTTGCTTATAAATCTCTTATAAATCTTCACATCTTTTGATAAGGATCAGATATTTTTGTGTTTCTTTGCGTTTTGTAACTAACTTGAAGGCTTCTCATTGGATTGAACAGTGCTGATCATGTATACAGCTGGTCTAGTGAAATGCATTCTTCTTAGCTCGTGCAGAACAGTCTCTGTTGAACCAAGCTGATAAATGGCCTGTGCGGCACACAGTTCAAAGAAGTAGTGCTGTTTCGTTCAGCTTTAATGCGTTCATCACTTATCAATAGCGGCAACAGCATGACATAATGCTCTAACATAATGTAGTCACACTAGCAGAAAAAAGATCGCAAAATGCAACCACTCAGTCGCAGGTTGGAGCCTTGCTATAGATAGTTACCAGTGTACACAGTACATCAAATAATTTCCAGATCTTATATGTAGTTGTAAACATGTTTAACTAGTTTAAACTGAAAACAAAGTGATCTGAAGGTGTGTGTGTGTGTGTATATATATATATATATTTGACACTTTTACCCTCTGACCCCTGCAGAAGCTGACGGAGGAGAAGTATGAGGTACAGCAGTGTATTCCTGAGGCCGCCATCTTGGTCTGCACCACAACAGAACCCAAGCTCACGCTGAAGGTGACGCTCACCTCTCCGCAGATTAAAGATGACTGCGAGATTGAGGAGCAAGGTTTGCGGTTTCTGTCTTTTTTTTTTTTTCTTAGCAGGAGGTGAGGGGAGGGATGGATGAACGTGTCTGTGTGTGCATTTTTTTAGTGGTGGTCCATTAGTAGAGCAAGCTTTAATCTTTTTTATGTTTACTCTGCATTTAGAACTCTCTCAGGGACACTCAGGCAAAGCACACATACACACACCACTGGACTCATCTCATAGTCAAAACACACACACACACAGAAAGAAAGCTGATTCAGCAGGAGGTTGAATGGTCTGCGGTCTGTCAGACTCTTGACCCGCAGGGCCGCTAACGGGATGAGTGTAAAAGAGTGGACACAAAGAGATAAAAGACACAAAACTCCTTCAAAGAAAACATGAAATGCTGTTCGCTAATGAAATGGGACGTTACGAGGTGAAACCGAATATTCAGTCTTGAACAATGTAGACTGGGACTGTTTTTTCATTATGTCATCCATTTGTTATCGGTCTGGACAGAAAGAGCAGCCCAGCGCATTTTGGGTGTAATTCTGGTGGCATGTAGCTGGTGTTTTCATGTCTTTCATCTCTGTTATAAGGATACCCGGTCATTAGAAGGAGTACTGTCATTATTAGGCATACAGGATATATTGGTGACCAAATTGGTTCTGGCTAGTAAATGTTTATTTTTACTGTTGTCTTTATTGGCCCTGTATAATAAAGCAGATAAAATATGGATTTTACATTTTGCACGTCGCACATAGAAGAATCACACTTTAGAAATGTTTATGGTAGTGGACAAGACAGGATGTCGGCAGTGTGGGAGTTTATCACTTTATTTTACTATTACAATTTGCAAATGGTTTTGCCATAGATGTTTTATGTTTTCTGCAGTTAAGGTTTAAAATTGAACCAGATTTTGGTAAAAAAACAAAAAACAAACAAACAATACAAACATAAAAATTAAAAATTAAAAAGATCTGAAAAATGTATTATGTGTAATGACACAAGGAGAAAGTACTGAACTACTGAAACGTATTTAAAACTTTATATAAAAGGTTTTTTGGTGATGGCAGCATAAAGACGCCTCTCATATGGAGAATTGCTCAGGTGTGAGTTTTTCACAGACTTCAACAGAGTGTACAAATCTTGAGGGTTCTGTGGGTCTCTTCTGTCAAATCTGATCTTTAATTTGTATTTTATATTGGATTCAAATCAGGTAATTGGCTGGGCCATTGTACAGCTTGATTTTCTTTCTCTGAAAGCATTTGAGAGTTTCCTCGGCTGTGTTTTGGATCATTGTCTTGCTGAAATGTCCATCCTGGATTCATCTTTATTATCCTGATAATGTAGATGTTGAACTGAAGCAGCTAATATTCATTTACAATGAGGAAGGGCAGAGGGTTGTTAAAGAATTACTGAGATTTCAGCTGCTGTCTGGGCTTTCACTGCCTTTCTACACCTCCCTTTCCTCATGTGTTCAATACTTTTTCCCTGCTTCATTTCATTTTATTGCACATAACTTAAGTTGTAAACTAATTAGACTTGTTTCCTTTGTATATATGGATTTTTTTGGTTGTTACCAACATCCGGGGAAAATTTCAAGTCAACGGCACCTTTAGAAATATGTTTTCTGAGAAAAATGGTGACATGTTCAATACTTATTTTCCCTGCTGTATATTGATTGGCCTCTTCCCCTCTCTTCAACTCTTCAACTTCAAATAGTTGAATGCAAACTTTTTAGCCTTTCAGTGAAATTCTAACACATTTTTCAACACATTTGTAAACATACTGTAATAGTCAAATTTCTAACAATTTCTAATTCTTAATTACTTTGCCATGACATCACAGTGCACGATATTTTACTAAATATATTGCAAGATACTAGTATTCAGCCTAAAGTGCAAATTAAAATCTTAACTAGGTTACTTGGGAAAATAGCACTGCTGTAACAGTGATGTGACGCTTGACAACGGAGTGAGGATCCTTATGCAGGCCTTTATTGAACAGGATGGTCAAGCAAGCAGTGGTCAAAACAGGAACAAACAGATGTATCAGTCAGGATCACGAACCGGTTGTGTGTGTGTGGTGCAATTCTGTGATTTGTACTCATTATAATGGTGGATTTGTAGTCTGCGCGTTAACCAGTGTTCTGTAGCTGCTTGATTGCTGGTGATTGTGACAACTGCAGTGGTTTGTTCTGTAGCCAATTGAAAAATTAAATAAATAAATATATATATATATATATATATATATATATATATATATATATATATATATATATATATATATATATATATATATATATATATATATAGTTTTATATGTATAGCTTTATACAGTGTATATATATATATATATATATATATATATATATATATATATATACACACACACACACACAGGGAGTGCAGAATTATTAGGCAAGTTGTATTTTTGAGGATTAATTTTATTATTGAACAACTACCATGTTCTTAATGAACCCAAAAAACTCATTAATATCAAAGCTGAATATTTTTGGAAGTAGTTTTTAGTTTGTTTTTAGTTTTAGCTATTTTAGGAGGATATCTGTGTGTGCAGGTGACTATTACTGTGCATAATTATTAGGCAACTTAACAAAAACAAATATATACCCATTTCAATTATTTATTTTCACCAGTGAAACCAATATAACATCTCAACATACACAAATATACATTTCTGACATTCAAAAACAAAACAAAAACAAATCAGTGACCAATATAGCCACATTTCTTTGCAAGGACACTCAAAAGCCTGCCATCCATGGATTCTGTCAGTGTTTTAATCTGTTCACCATCAACATTGCGTGCAGCAGCAACCACAGCATCCCAGACACTGTTCAGAGAGGTGTACTGTTTTCCCTCCTTGTAAATCTCACATTTGATGATGGACCACAGGTCCTCTATGGGGTTCAGATCAGGTGAACAAGGATGCCATGTCATTGGTTTTTCTTCTTTTAGACCCTTTCTTGCCAGCCACGCTGCGGAGTACTTGGACGCGTGTGATGGAGCATTGTCTTGCATGAAAATCATGTTTTTCTTGAAGGGTGCAGACTTCTTCCTGTACCACTGCTTGAAGAAGGTGTCTTCCAGAAACTGGCAGTAGGACTGGGAGTTGAGCTTGACTCCATCCTCAACCCGAAAAGGCCCCACAAGCTCATCTTTGATGATACCAGCCCAAACCAGTACTCCACCTCCACCTTGCTGGCGTCTGAGTCGGACTGGAGCTCTCTGCCCTTTACCGATCAGCCATGGCCCATCAAGACTCACTCTCATTTCATCAGTCCATAAAACCTTAGAAAAATCAGTCTTGAGATATTTCTTGGCCCAGTCTTGACGTTTCAGCTTGTGTGTCTTGTTCAGTGGTGGTCGTTTTTCAGCCTTTCTTACCTTGGCCATGTCTCTGAGTATTGCACACCTTGTGCTTTTGGGCACTCCAGTGATGTTGCAGCTCTGAAATATGGCAAAACTGAGTGGCAAGTGGCATCTTGGCAGCTGCACGCTTGACTTTTCTCAGTTCATAGGCAGTTATTTTGCGCCTTGGTTTTGGTTTGGTTTTTCCACACGCTTCTTGCGACCCTGTTGACTATTTTAAATGAAACGCTTGATTGTTCGATGATCACGCTTCAGAAGCTTGGCAATTTTAAGAGTGCTGCATCCCTCTGCAAGATATCTCACTATTTTTGACTTTTCGGAGCCTGTCAAGTCCTTCTTTTGACCCATTTTGCCAAAGGAAAGGAAGTTGCTTAATAATTATGCACACCTGATATAGGGTGTTGATGTCATTAGACCACACCCCTTCTCATTACAGAGATGCACATCACCTAATATGCTTAATTGGTAGTAGGCTTTCGAGCCTATACAGCTTGGAGTAAGACAGCATGCATAAAGAGGATGATGTGGTCAAAATACTCATTTGCCTAATAATTCTGCACTCCCTGTATATATATATATATATATATATATATATATATATATATATATATATATATATATATATATATATATATATATATATAGAATTATTAGCCTCCCTGAATTATTAGATTTTTTTTCAATTTCTAAACATAATAGTTTTAAAAACTCTAATAACTGATTTATTTTATCTTTGCCATGATGACAGTAAATAATATTTGACTAGATATTTTTCAAGACACTTCTATACAGCTTAAAGTGACATTTAAAGGCACAACTAGGTAAATTAGGTTAACTAGATAGGTTAGGGTAATTAGGCAAGTTATTGTATAATGATGTTTTGTTCTGTAGACTATCAAAAAAATATATCTTAAAGGGGCTAAAAATATTGTAAGACTTATATATAAAATATATATAATAAAATAAATACATAAATCTGCTTTTATTCCAGCCAAACTGAAAGAATTAAGACTTTGGCCCAATCCCAATTCTACCCCTTAGCCCTTACCCTTACCCCTACCCCTTGTTTTGCACATTCACGTGAAGGGATAGGCATGTGCCAGTTCTCTTTAGCTTGAAGGTGTAGGGCTAAGGGGAACGGGTATACACCCCTTCGAAAGAAGATTTTTCAGGACCACACTCGCAACCAAGGGGTAAGAAAATTTCCCAGAATACACCATCTGCAACAGCAGCATGGCTGCACACGGAAGTCAGGAGATGCACAAATTAGTATTTTTTTTTGTCATTATTACCAATTTTTACAACAAACAAGCACATGTTTTAATATATTCATAACCATGTTCATGTTTTACCGTCATGCTTAAAAAAAAAAAATCTCTATCTATAATCCCTAATAATAACTTCTGTATAGCAGTCCCACAACATTCTCTTACTCAAATACACTCAAATACCCTGTCAGAAAAGTCTAGTGGCTAGGAATGAGCTTTTTACAGTGTCTGGTATAATGTTAATGTTGTTTTTTGTGTGTTTACATAGATGAATATGGCCACGGTGTAAATGCACAGTATAGTTACGATCTTCTTGCCACATTATATCGTTATGATAATATGATATATGCCATCAGTGATTTCCTGAAGATAAATACCCAAAAAAACGCAACGCGATCAACGATCTCATATGAAGCAAGAGATTGCGATGACATATGATGACATGTACAGGTGTCGTAGTGGTGTCTCATTTCTTAGGGGTAAATTTTGAAGCCCTTCCCCTTCACGCTTTCAAGGGCCAAGGGGAAAGGGAAGAGATACGAGTACAAAAATAGAATTGGGATTGGACCTTTCTCTAGAAGAAGAGAAAAAAGGAAAGCCTGTGAACATTTCTTTGCTCTTTTAAAAACCACTTGGGAAAACTTTGAAAAATAATACATATTAGACAGGAGGGCTATAAATATTGCCTTCAGGTGAAAAGGCTATCACTATCTGAATATAAGAGGTTATCAGTATTGGCCAGCATTTCCATATCAGTGCAGCCCTAGTCAATATTTTCTCGCTTTCTTGTCATTTCAAACACTCTGCAAAACACAGAAGTAGTGCATATAGTGAAAGTCAGTGGCGTCTAAAATTACATTGGACCTCATTGACTGTAATTGCATTTACAAAAAGACACGTTTTGGATTACTGTAGTTTCTTTGCATCCAACAGAAGGAAGCAAGTCATACAGGTTTAGAACGACATGAAGGTGAGTAAATGGCAGAATTGTACTGTACTGTATGTTGTTTTTGCTGTGGTGAATTATCTCTAGTTCAGTCTTGCTCAGGTTTTAAAGTCTCTTTTGATAGCATCAAGACTGATAGCAATTAGAGTTGGTTATTGCTGATATAGAAGCACTTGAGCGCTAAGCACATGAGTAGAGTCAGGACAGGAAGTCTGTTATTAGAGTTTTTGGTGCCATGACCCGTGACTGACCGCTTTGACAGCTGAATTGGTTTGTATCTTTAAAGGATGGCATTTAGGCAATAACAATTAGAGCTGCAGTGATGTGAAACGTGTTTCTTTCTTTCACTGTCTTTCCTTTAAACACACACACCTTTTGCCTCACACACACACCCTCGTACATTCTGTTGCTCTATGCAGATATGCAAATGCTTTGCCAGTGATTTGGAGGGCTGCAGATCTTTGTATATGCTTGAGTGCGCTTCTGTGGCAGTAGCAAGCCTCAATACTGGAGAGGGTGTAGATGTGCTATTATAGGGGTCACTATGCAGATTTCTGAAGAATTATAAAACAAATTTGTCCTTAAATAGATAAAAATGGAAGTGGGAAATCAATTGCAAGAGGTAAATGTTGCCTGTAAAATACATGTGAATGCAGGAAAAGTCTTTAGATTCCATCTAGATGTAATGTGCAGTGGAGATCTGTGCGGAACAAATTTTTAATCCCGCTACCACAAGGTTTTATTCCGCACCCGACTGCTCCCACCGTATATTCAGCCTTATATTCACCCGCTGCCGACCCACCCCGTTTTCTAATCAACCCGACCGTTCCTGCTACATTTAGATCTGGTTTTCAAAATCTCACGTTTAAATTGGGTACTACCAAAAGAGAGAAATAACAGAAAAAACTGTATGTTGTGCAAGGATTGTAGGCTAAATGTCAGTTTTGTTTAAGACATGAGTGCCGCCTTAAACCTGAGGTTCCAGTCTTGTGACCTCTAAAGGGTAAAACCGAGGTATTATCACATTGCGCATAGGGTAATTTTTTTTCCATTTCCATTTCTGTAATTTAACACCTGTTATTTTACAGTAGATTTCTGTAATTTTACGCCTGGAATTTTACAGTAGATTTCTGTAATTTAACGCCTGGAATTTTACAGTAGATTTCTGTAATTTAACGCCTGGAATTTTACAGTAGATTTCTGTAATTTAACGCCTGGAATTTTACAGTAGATTTCTGTAATTTAACGCCTGGAATTTTACAGTAGATTTCTGTAATTTAACACCTGGTATTTTACAGTAGATTTCTATAATTTAACGCCTGGTATTTTACAGTAGATTTCTGTAATTTAACACCTGGTATTTTACAGTAGATTTCTGTAATTTAACGCCTGGAATTTTACAGTAGATTTCTGTAATTTAACGCCTGGAATTTTACAGTAGATTTCTGTAATTTAACGCCTGGAATTTTACAGTAGATTTCTGTAATTTAACGCCTGGAATTTTACAGTAGATTTCTGTAATTTAACACCTGGTATTTTACAGTAGATTTCTATAATTTAACGCCTGGAATTTTACAGTAGATTTCTATAATTTAACGCCTGGAATTTTACAGTAGATTTCTGTAATTTAACGCCTGGAATTTTACAGTAGATTTCTGTAATTTAACACCTGGTATTTTACAGTAGATTTCTATAATTTAACGCCTGGTATTTTACAGTAGATTTCTGTAATTTAACGCCTGGTATTTTACAGTAGATTTCTGTAATTTAACGCCTGGTATTTTACAGTAGATTTCTGTAATTTAACACCTGGTATTTTACAGTAAATTTCTGTAATTTATCGCCTGTTATTTTACAGTAACTCTTTAATTTAAGGCCTGTTATTTTACGGTAACTTTCTGTAATTTGAGACCTGTTATTTTACGGTAACTTTCTGTAATTTAACGCCTGTTATTTTACGGTAACTATTTGTAATTTAACGCCTGTTATTTTACGGTAAATTTCTGTAATTTAACGCCTGTTATTTTACGGTAAATTTCTGTAATTTAACGCCTGTTATTTTACAGTAAAGTACTGTAATTTAATGTCTTTAATGCGTGTTATTTTACAGTAAATTTCTGTAATTTAATGCGTGTTATTTTACAGTAAATTTCTGTAATTTAACGTCTGTTCAACTTCAGTTCAGCAGTTTCACTTTATTCCGCAACATTTCATTCATGCCTCTCTGACAAACTCTGAGGTATTGGTATTGAAAGCAAGTATGAAGTTAATAGAATTTGATACCAAATGCTAATTGAAAAAAAATTGCTGCATTTCCACAAAATCAAAGTATTGGTGTCTATGTAAACATACTCACTGATGGGACATTTACTCGCGGGGAGCTTTGTTTTGGCGCAAAATGTTTTGGATATACATTCTAACATGCACAGAGCCAGTTCAGAGAGTAGTTAAAGCAAGGGGGAAATTTAAAATAACATTTTTTTTATTTAAATGCAAAACAGAAAAAAAAGAATATCCATAAGCGTATTAACCCGTGGAGGTCATACTGAACAGTTTAATAATATATTGAGTATTGTGACATCCCTAATTACTACTTGTCTACAGATAATAACTTCCTTTATATGTATACAACAATTATTTTAGGGAAAATAACACTAAATTAGTGTGTGCTTCTGTATTTTTAGTTGATGTTTTTTATTACGAGCACAAGAGCTAAGAGTCCTATACATTTGGGACAGTTTATGGATGCTTGGACAATTTTATTTCTATTTTATTTGGGTGGAGTATCCCTTTAAAGCCAATTTGCCTTAATCTCCCTCTCTCTGACACACAAGCACTCATTTTCTAGTTGCTTTGCTCCCTCCGCCGTCCTCTTTGATGTAGATTGTTAGCAGCGGGAGAGGAAAATGAAAGAATGTATCCGGACTGAGGAATCAATAGTGGTGGCAGCACACACAGCTCATCCATCCAGTAGAGGTGTCAGATGTGGACACTGGCCCTGGAGCGAAGGATGACG